>VWZY01004220.1:80323-118821 GCA_013399075.1 Chloroceryle aenea
TTCAGAGAGGGGAGGAAGATCCTCATCTTCTGAAGCCTCCTCAATGAGCGCCAAGCTCTCCAAGGAGTTGAGGCTGTCCCTGCCACCTTGTTTCCTGAACAGGACATCTGCCACCTTAAACACCAGCAGCACCTGCATCACGCAAGTGGGTCAACTCTTCCAGTCCTTCTCATCCACCCTGGTTTTAATTGTCCTGGTCACCCTCATCTTCTGCCTGATCCTCCTTTCTCTCACTACCTTCCACATCCACAAGAGGAAGATGAAGAAGCGGAAAATGCAAAAGGCTCAGGAGGAATATGAACGGGACCACTGCACCCGCAGCAACAACAGAAGCAGCCAGCACCCTGGGTTGGAGGTGCAGGGAGAGCCACCACAAGGAAGAGACAGCCGTCTGGGAAGACCCCTCCAGGACTCGGAGATCCAACGTCCCTCTCCCTCAGCAGCCCCGAGCTCTCAGCAAGCACGGGCTTGTTTGGACACAGCTGGTGTGGGGCTCCTGCAGACGGTGATTTTGTCATGATGGTTTGTGGGAGACCTCGCGAAGGCGCTGGTTGGTGTTTGTAAATACCTGAGTGATTATTCCAGTCCCCAATGAAGAAAACATTGCTAATTCATAATGAACGAACAAGCCCATGATCCAAGCGCATGACAGATCACATTGCATTTCTCATTGACTGTGCGAGGAAAGGATGCATCTTTTTACTGAAGAAGGAGCTGCACACAGCTAGCAAATACCAAGTTGTCCACCTGGAGGAGAGGGTTAGGGTGGAGGGTCCTTTTACCCTGGTCTTCCTCAAGGCCCAGGACAATCCCATTCTCTGGGGATTCCCACTGCACCCTGTGTCACCACTGCATGGCGTGGGTTGGGGTGTGAGTGAGTGGCATGGGTGGAGGGGCAGGTCTGGTGGGTGCCTTGGGACTCCCTGTCCCCTTGAAGCAGGGTGGCAGTTAACCCTGGTCTCTCCTTTTCTGGTAGGACCTGTGCCCCAGTCTTACCCCTCTCTACTCCTTTCCAGGACTGGTTATTGTTTTCTGTAGAAGTGGCCACCCTTAGTTGGGCTTAAGTGCAAGCACCCTTCAGCCCCATGGCCCTGTTCCCCCCAGATGCAGCACTGAGCATCCCACTTTCAGGGCGGGATGGAGCCAGGTGTCTGCACAGACAGGTGTCTGCCTCAGCTTTCATCTCCACTTATCTCCCTTCATCTTCAAATGCCCCCCATCCCCATGCCATGAAACCTGAAACCCAAGCCCAGTACCATTTTGTGTGGCAGGGTGAGGTGATGTGGAGAAACTTGCCCATCCTCTCACAGAGCAGGTTGTCCTTCGACCTCCTGTTGGTCCTGAAACAAATCCAGTTCTGCACCAGGCACCCTGCACTGAATGCCTGTGTTTAGAGCTTTGCCTCACAGCAAGGAATCCTGCAGCAGTACAGAGCTGGCTTCTACTTTTTTAAGCTGATAACATGTTTTTAACCTTCCTAATCTAGTAGACAGTTGGGGACAGACAACACTTAGTTTTCTTCTCTCTCCCTTCTTGGGGAACAAACCACACAGTTGTGCAAAATGTCCACTCCTAAACCCTGGCAAATACTGACTTTGGCAGTGAGTGTTGTTTCTGCTTAGCAAGCACCAGGAGTTTTTTTCTCTGTGAACGGCAGGTGTGAGTGTCTGCGAGTGCAGTGTCTGTTGGAGGAAGCAGTGTCCAGAAAATGTGGCTTTGCTTAGTAATTAAATCAATGACCATTACTTGAAGGTGCCTTAACAGAGTGCCATATCCAAACTTTGAAACATCTTGGGTGGTATCATAGCAGAGGCAGCTCCCTGCTGTGCATATTAACATCAAAAATTTACAGCAAAGAAAAAGTGAACCCATGGGATTTAGTCTTTTTTTTTATTATTTTTTTCTTTTTTTTCCCCTTCAGTTGCAGCATTCAAAATGATCTGAGAAGATAGTAATAGTCCACAGTTTTAAATATTTTGTGTCCACTTATTCCCTCTCTTCCTCTCTTCTGTACTCTGCCTCCCAGGGTAGCTGTTAGGTGAGAAAAATCCCAGGCATGCGCTCTGGGAGGTCTGGGGCCCTAAGCTAGGGGTGAATGCTATTAATCTTTTTAAAGCAGAGAAAGAGTGGCAGAAGTGCTCCATAATTCTCTAGCAACCCCAAAATGTAGATGTTTTAGGGCAGTGTTTTCTGTTCTCCGGTTTTATCCCTTTCTGATCTTGCCTGGTCTGACAGGAAATTGCTGTTGAGTTTGGATCCGTGCCTCCAGCATTTTAGGCGAGTGCTGTGTCGTCCAACTCAAGGAGCTGCTCCACCAGCTGAGGTTAGTGTGGCAAGCGTACCTTCGACCGAGTGGTGTTTTGCCCATTGCGCTTTGATGGGAGCTGTGGCTGCCTCTTGCTGCCAGCCGGTGTGATTGGATGCTAACGGCTACTTTGTTGTTGCTGAGAAAGGAAATTGGCTTTGTTTTGTTTCCCCTAATAAAGGATGCATGAACTTTTGTGTTTAACCTCCTTATGCAACTGCAGCATGGTATTGCACCACAGGGAATAGATTTAGGACAATGAAGAGTGTTCAGTGAACAGTAATGGAGCTTCCTGATCGTTGATCTTCACTAAATAGAAATATTGCTTTCCCCTTTATTTTGTGCCTTTAAAAAAACCCCACTACCAGTGTATAATTTTCAGTTTTATAAAAGCAATAAGATGTTCCAAATCACTCCAGTGCATTTCTGGTTGATGATTCCACTTCCTTAGTGTCTGAAGTCAGATACTCTTCTTTCTGCCTTATGCACTCGAGGCATGCAATAATTCCCCAGAAGTGTACTGCTTGTCACATCTCATTGCAGTTATAAAATTGCCCTATTTTTGAAGAAAAAAAAGAAGGATGGGAGATAGATATATATATCTTTATATGTATTATGGATATACAGGTATATATATTATTTATATAATCTCGTGACACTAAAAGTAGTTGCAAAAATGTAACTAGAATTAAAATATGTTATGTAAAGCTCTATCCTCTGTTAATTAGCTTTGATTTAATATTTTAATATATCTGTATTTATGTAAATGTGTAAATTATGTGGTCTATAAGTAAAATTTCATACTGACTTTAATTTTCTCAGAGCTGTGAGCTTCTTGTGGTGTCATTTAAGTTTTTTTATTTCTAAACTTAAATTACACAAGATATGAGAAGTTATAAATTCCTATTATCCCACAGAAATACTGCAATAAGGTTAATGCGTACTCCCAATGCAAAATCCCATCTTGAAGTATTGCAAGCTTATGAGGTTTAATTGAATGGTCTCTGGAGATCTAGCTGATGCAAGCAGGACACGTAGGCTTTCATTTTCATGAAACAATAAGCAATCTAGGGAATAGATGTGGATTTTTAAAACAGAGTTTATGCTTGGAGGTTCTGTCAAATCAATTGCTTCAAAACCCTACAGCTAAACTTCTGCACTTAGCATTCAGTGTTAATAAGGCTGATGCTTCTTTCCCCTCCCCCCTCCTACTTAAACTGGAGAAGTGTAGGAAATCGTTCATATTTCTAAAGCATACATTTTAAGCTAACTGTGAAACTGCCCAAAGGGTTTTGAATATACATATTTTATGCAAGTGTAATATCTGTGTATCTGTATCCATATATTTAAATATTTTTGTGTAACCTTTTCTACGATATTTGATAGAGATGACGGGTAAATGCGTGTACCATTCTCGTACGTAAGAAAGGATTTACACCCTCTCGATGCGGACATTCTTCCTGTGAAATTACACTTGTGTTGGCAAGTTATGATGGAGACCAGGCAGCTGAGTGCTGACTGCTGGAAGAACAGACAGCCCTTCCTCTGTTAAGGGGCACATCCTCTAGCTGGATTTTTCTGGTTCTGTATATGAAATTGGGGCTAGTTGCCGACTAGCATCCTGCATGTGTAAGAGTAAGAAGTGCTGTGGTGCTCAACAGTTCCTGCTTGGTCCAGCTGTCATCTCATGGAAGAAGCATGACAGCAGTGACTATTTTTGTAGATTCTAGTGAGAACTGAGAGCCTGACAGTCAACGTGGTAGAAGTGCTGGGGCTGGATCGGAGAATAGGTGATGCCTTGTCCTGCATTCCCATCCTTGGAGCCTGCTGCTGCCCCAGGGCTTTGGCCAGCGCCTGCTGGCGTCAACAGGAGTGACTTCCACTAACTGTCAAATGATGTGGAGACCTTGGAGACCTGTCTGTAGACTACACAGAGGGTGACAGCTCTCCACATCACCACTGCTGGCCCTCCTCTGCACCTGTCCCAGCAGACTGCTCTCCGGTGGTGGAAACCATTGCATCCCATGAGGGCTGGGATGCTTCAGCCTGGCAGCACCAGGGAACTTGTGTTGCTGCTGTCAGTTCCACTTCTATGAACTGAGGTGTTTAGGATTCTACGTGGATCATGGACAGGGAATGTCATTTCATTAAAATGTGTCATTCCAGCATTTTTTCTTTCTCTGGGGGTTTGTCTACTGCAAAGGTAGTCTCAGGTGAAATTTGCAGGCTTCTCATCCAGACATGTTTTTGATTATGATGCATCTCTCTCAGACATATCTCTCCCTATATATATAGATATATATATTGAAAGAAATGTTGGACAAACAGCAAAGATCAGAGACTTCACGTTATAGACTAACTGTCCTATGACTAAACCTGTTTGTTTAGGTTTTTTGTTCTTATTTTATTTTAAATTAATTTTAAAGGTTACTATATTTGATGTAAATAGCAAGTTACTCTGTGACTAATGTTTTCCATAGCATTTCTGAGTAGTTGCTATCTTGTTTCTGGAAAGCTATGTCCAGTGTTATGAAGCAACTGTGCTTTCTCCTTCTATTGTTATGAATATGAGTGTAATTTTTATGTAGGGAGGAAAAAGAACATAATTTCACTCTTTAGACAGGACTGAATTATTTTAAATCCAGTTACAAGACTTGCTTTTTTTTCATATTTCTTTCTAGTGGTTATAATCTCTGCACGTTAATATTTTTTCTATGGGTACTTGAAACCCTGCATTTTATTAAGTATGCAAGATATGAAGGGAAACACAATTTTTTCCTCTTCTGTGTAAATAGCAAAATTTATAAGGACTTCAATACCATTACATGTTTCATCTATATAGAAGGTGGCATGACAAACCTTTAATAATGCTTTTATTTATGTTAAAAATTAGAGCTACTTTCGTCCAGGACTGACTTTATTACCTCTTTCTGGTATTTAACTCTATTCTTCCCTGAAGCCAAGTTTTCCGTATGATTACTAAATAAATTTCTAGTAGGACAGAGCCTGCTTCTGTTTTTAGTCTTTTACATGTAGGTCTCTGTTTCCAAACCATCCAAGCTCAATAGCGTGGCAGGTGTGTTATGAACTTGCAAAAACTGGATGGCATATGAGCCTTGAGGAGAGAAGTGACTGTCTGATGAGCAAACAGATGAAATGCCTGGCCATGGTGATAGTTAGTTTGGAGTTATGGAAGTGAAACCTCCCCATCCACTGAATGGAGCTGGGTGGAGTGACCCATTCCAGCCACAGCAGAGACAAATAGCAGTCTTCTTCCTGATGCCTTTGCTCTAACAAATCATTTTCTATATGACATTAGATCTCATTTCTGTAAGTTATCTATAATATATTTCTTATTCAAATCAAGGAAGATTTCATTGTTTCATTGGTACTATATGTTCTCTGTGGATAACTAGAAGTAATTTTCCAACCCTTTTAACCCAATACCTCCACAAGCATCAGTTTTGTATGAGTTAGGAAATAAATAAATATTTGAATCACAATACTGTCAGTAAAAGTTGCCTTTATTTATATATGTTCTGGTTGGCTTTTCTTTGTTGTTTTCTTCCTTGAAATAGAGCAATATAATCTGTTCATTATTTTACTTTTGAAGAGGACTAAGAATTTGAAGTAAACACTGCAAAATACATGTATACAAACAGGAAAAAATTCACATTGTAGAGCAGAACAAAATAATGTAGACTTTGTTGTTTTTACAGTAATTCTTTGTGCTCTGCTTTTCAGACCCACTCCAATCAAGTTTTTACATAAAATCTTCTGATAGAACTCACCTATAACAGGTAGATTGTCTTTCTTTTATGGTTTTAGCTTTGCTTACTCCACAGACAACAGCAAAGTACAGATAAAACTTTTCAGACACCTTGTAATGTAAAAAGAGTATAGTATCCTAGGGGATTATGAATACTGTAAATAAGGGGTAAAAATATAATTTTAGAAGGAGAAAATATTAGCTCTATAATACAATAAAACCAGCATGTGCTGGAGGCATTTTATTCCTGGTTCTGTCACTCACACATTGTGAGCCTCTCAGCTTCCAAGCTATTTATGTAGTAAGTGATATAGGACTTATCTATTAAACAAAGGCATGGAACCTGCATATATACAGTCCAGAAATTAATAACTTGAGCATCATACACATTAAAAAAATACTGATACCATAATACAAATTAAAAGAGACTTTATGCTAATCACTGGCCTTGGATTATTCAAGTGCCTATATTTGGCAGCGAGGTCCAAGTGATATACTGCACAGCTGGGAAATGGATGGCTGGGCAAGATGCTTGAACAGTCACACTAAGAGGCTCAATTTAATTTTTAGGTTGAAGTGGAATACATATTATAAAGGGGAGCCAAGACAAATAATGTTTATTTTACCATTTCATCACTCATAATCCTTTTTTCAGTGCAGAAAACAGCCTTGTGTGTTTTTGAGGAGAGTGCTGACTAAGGTAATAAAAATATAGGAAAAGACAATTCTTGTGAGTAAACCCATCACTAATGAGATTCGTGGCAAAACCTCCTTGAATTCAGTGGAGCTTGGACTATGCCCAAGAAGATCCCGAAGCTCACACCCAGCTGACTGTCCATCCCTTGCCAATGTGATCAAAATTTTGATTGCTGCAGTTAGTATTTCTAGGGCACATGGATTTTCCTGCTGTTTTGTCTCAGTCTGTACCCATCTCCTCTGAGGACAGCAGGGAGTTCCTGGGGGTTACTTACATGTGAGACACTCATGCTCACTTCTCTTTAGCTTTAGTTGTATCTTGCTGTTGTCTCTGAATCTGACTCCCCACTAGAGAGCCTGTCTGGTTAGTCTTTCCATAGGATGGGCTATGTTGGCCAGGCGTGTTTCTTCCTTCTAATGGCTAATCTCAGCCTATCTCTGGCATTAGAAAATTTCACAAAGTGATCTGTTGGTTTGATTCCTGCAAAGATGCTGTAGGACTTTGCCTTCATCTTGACCCAGCATTGTCACACATTTACTCATAACCCAGCCATATTAATATGGTATCAAAATCTCTGAGACAAGGCAGAAGCTTTTGAGAAAGTGCTGGACTTCAAAGAAGTCTGAGAAATTCCAGCACACTTCCCAACATGGTCCCTTGGTCCTGGTACATCATCACATTCCTGATTAAGCTGACATCTCTTGATCACAGACTGAAACTACTGAGAAATCATCATTCTTTCATATCAAGAACACCACTGTAAGGAAAATTATCAGTTACTATAAAGGGGAGACTAAATAAATGAGAGGATGTGGGGATAATAAAGGTATTAATATGCAAATATATATGTAAAGCCTATGAGACAGACAAGGTCACCCAATACACATTTTCTTCTTTTAAATCAGATTATTACAATCCATTCTTTTACTTGTCTTGAATTAGACATATGCTTTTACTTTGCTACTCAGCTACAAAAATCAGTCAGTGATCCTTAGTTTCTCTGTGAACTCCAGCTGAACTGTTTAAAGTCTATTTCTTTTCATTACAGAAATACAGTTTCTATTAAACCATCCTTTTTGACGGGCCTCAGCAATAGCATAAGGGAGCCTTCACTTCACAGAATCACAGAATTTGTAAGTCTGGAACAGACCTCCAAGATCATCAAGTCCAGCCTATGACCCAACACCATGACATCAGCTAGACCACATCACTTAGTGCCACATCCAGTCTTTCCTTAACCATCTTCAGGGATGACAACTCCACCACCTCCCTGGGTGGTTCATTCTTGTGTCTCAGGCACATGTATTAGGGCTTGTTCAGTCTGGCAATGGTGATGTGTAAAGGAGGACAGCTGTCATCATATGGGGGTCACTGCAAAAATCTGTAAACAGTGGTTGCATTTGAACAGAAAGTGAAAAAACATGCAAACCCTGAGACAGCCATGACTTTTTACCTATCTACAGGGAAGCAGGTTCAAAAGCTCTCTGCTTACCATTTGAGTTACTCTGAATTTCTGTACTTCTAGAATTGAACTGACTATATCTGACAGAGCTTCTCTGAAGTTGGTTCCTCTTGGGGTAGAGTGATGATGATGAACCTAGCGGAGGAGTGGAAAAGGTATCTGAAAAGTGACAGATGTGTTCTAGTATTACTATTTGCATAGTGCCATAGTCATACTGCAGTGATAAGGGCAGATTCCTTAGGCCAGTACACTTGCAAGTGAGGAAACATAACAGTGCCACACAACTCTTGATATCGGATCTGTTGGTAATGTCTTTTATAAATTAAAACTTCAGATATTACAACTTCCAGTGAAAATCTTGAGATTGATATGTTCCAGTTAGGCCTCTTCTGTTTCTTTTCAGAAGATTTCTTCTAATGTTCTGGTATTTGAGCAACATGATATTGTAATCCATGTGAAGAAACTGTGCTTCTGAAAGACACCAGGTTGTCAGATCTTGATTTGTTCATAGCCTGAGGACTTCACCATCAGAAAGTCATGCTTTTTCTCTGCTGATATGCAACAGTTGTTGCGGGGGGGGGGGGGGGGGGGGCAGGATATCCCAGGATAGGGATTCAGATTCCCTGAGCAGTCCTTATTCATCTCCTTCAGACAGATGGAGGCAGTGAACTTGCAATGTTAACAGCCATCAACAGGAAAATGGAGAGAAAACACTCACCTTCCATTATGTAAGGCATGGAAAAAAAAAAACAACTCCAGGAAATGAAAAGATCTTTCTGAGTTATCACTGGTGATTTGGTAAGGAAAATCTCAAGGATTGACTTCGCAGTACCTTGGCTTGACTAACTTCTTAACTTGAGGAGTTTCCATTTGCCTTCCTGTCTCCTGTCCATTGCCAGCACCCTTACAGACCACTTTACCTGGATTCAGTGCTAGATGTCCACTAATTTACTTTACTCTGAAGCAAGTTACAGTACACTTACACAGACATACAGTCACTGAGTTAATGAACCACAAGGGAGAAACAACCACTGGGAGGGCAATAGAGTAGTATCCAGCAACAATGGGAAGGATGCAGAGGCACTAAACCTTTCAGTACAGTTTTGTGAGGAAGTGTTTATGAGTCCCGTTTAGTCTGCCTGGTGCTTAATATTCATGTCTTGGACATCTGGGATTATAATATAGATAGCCTGCTGTGGCTTTGGAGTTTCACCTGACTTTTGGGTGCTGACACACCCCACTGCCACAATGCCCTCCTCTTCTTCACGCCACATGCTGTCCAGCTGCATTAGATTGCTTTCTCCCTCTACCCTTTGAATGAGATCCTTCATGTTTCCCCATATATCCTCCTGCTCCCTTGTATGTCCAGTCTCATACAATGTCTACAACTCCCACTTTTGACCTGACCTGGTTGGCTTGCATATGGCATATACAGAGCTGCATGGGTGAGAGTAAGGCCATCAGTGCAGATGAGGTCCCAGTTATTCTTGCCCTCCTCCCCGCGCAGCTACCAGCACAGTCTTGACCCCAACCCAGCCACCCACACATCTCTTAAGGAGTCAGTACCATTCATCTCTCTGCTCATCCAGCAGCCATAGTTGAAATAAGTCAATGGATGCAAAACTGCTGGGGGAGGACAACTGACAAGCAGCTGGTCAGCAAATGTGCCTGCAGAATAATACAGGTGCTAGTGAAATAAGTCATTATTCGTATCTCATGAATTGTAAGTAAATTTCAAGACTTTCCTTATGTCTGACTCATAGTTTTGAAATGTTTGGATTTGGCAATGCTGCTTAACAATGTATTTGAAGCCCATCTGTGCTGTTTACATGCTCTTTCTTCAACCCCCAGGCATTGTCTGTTTCCTTTGGTTTTCCAGACTGTAATCTTTTGAAACAATAAATTAGGGATTTGTTTGATAATTGTGAAGTTGTGTAAAGCTTGTTCAGAAGGTGAATCATAGATTTCTTAGACTAAAACGGGATCTGGAGGCATATAGCTACAAAATTATCTACAGTCTGTCACACACAGGATTTTAATCCAGTAATTCATGGCTCCTGCCTGGCAGGTCCAGTGGCACTGAAGCATTAATTTTTTAGAAAGAGCTGTAGCTGATTTCTACATTTAAGTGGTATTGAATACAGTTTATACTTTCATAAGTTGTTTCAGCAATTACAAAAGTAGCTTAATTTTATTTATTTATTTATTTTCATGTACAGGGTGAAGGTAGCATATGCAGCACTTATTAGGACGCTGTTAAAAACAGACATCTGTCAAGGTAGGTAAGCCATCTGTGAAAATACAGTTCCTATTACATGTAATAACGCAAACAATGCCTGAGTTATAAATTCACAGCACTGGGAGTGTAAACAAAACTGTGTCTTGGGGGAATAATATGGGAAGTGTTACATATGCAACCATGTACCTGCTTAGAAGGTGTTTTGCCTCATAAAATGAACTGTTTTCAGAGACCTACTCTTCCCCCCCTTCATCATTTCCCCTTTATTCCAATGTCTCTTTAACAAAAAAAAAACCACCTTCTGCTGAACTTCCAAATATATCCCTACACTTCACACATTACACTGCATTGAATGGATCAAGGACTAGACTGAAACCCAACTGAAGTTAATGATAAACTTATGTCCATTCTGATGGGATTTAGATTATATCAGAAATATTCCTGATGAATATCTCATAGTTTTTAGGGTTTAGTATGCAACAAGTCTGCCATATCTGCAAGTTCAAATAGCTTTTTACAGTTAAGCATCTGAAAACTATTTTGCCTGTCGATTATGCAAATTTATATTCCACAGAAGGCTTAAGGACATAGAACTGTCTCATTAGGTTTCTTAAAATGAGAATGAAGCCTGCCATTTTATGACACCTTTTAGGCTAAAGTTACAGGGATCTGTAACTGAAGAGAAGGAACAAATAAAATGTGGTAATATAAACTCCTAAAATTGCAGACAATTTAATTTTTTCTAAGAGCAGCCATTTCATCCTTCCTCCTATGAACAGTGTAGTGGTTGTAGTGCTAGAAATTGCACATCTTATTAATGGATTTAAGGGATTTTACAAAATAAAACCACTGAGCTCTAGAGCTTTGTTTCAAATGAATGTCCCCTCCTTCCTCACCTCTGAAGGCAAAATCACCTTGGTCTTGGTGACCAGGGGAGAAGACAAGCAGCAGCCAGTTTGAAGGCCTAGGTAAAAAGCACGATGCAGAAAGTCAGGATTCTCTGGGCTGACTGGATGTGGGCTGTTTGTATCCAGATACCAACAAGGTATTGTACTGAAGGAAGAAGGAATTTTTCTTTTAATTGAGAATGAATTCAGAAAACAGCCACAGGATAGTTCAGGAAACATGCCTCCTAGTAAGAACCTAAATCTGTTCTGATGAAAGGTGATTTCAGCACAGTCCTACATGGGAAAGATATTTTTCAAAGAGAGTAACTGGTTAGAATAGAATGAAATATCCTGATGTGACACAAGTGTGGAATCTGATGTTTTATAATATGGAAAATATTTTTGATAATAGAGGTAATGAGTTGCATTATGGTAGATTGTTATCATCTGAACTGCTTAAATCCACATGTTATTTTAAAATATCATTAATTCTAAAGAAGTTACATGGTTGATGCACAGATTTTGGGTTAATGATATTCCTCAGATGGATTTCAGCTTCACTACCGCATAACATATTCAGCTGAGAGAGTACTTTCAATATGCTTGACAAATGCTGCTAGATGCATAATAGGAATATAAAAAATTTCAGGTCTCCTCTCCCACACTTCATTACAGGACATGAGCCAAAAGTGTAAAAAATGTGTAAAAAATGCCATTTGGGGAAAGAGAATATCACTGGATTAATTATATAGTTTTCAAGTATAATTAAAGTTGGTTATAACATTAAAATATTGTGGGATTCACAAATAACCTTTCTACAGATCAAAGACAAAAATTAAGAAATTACTGAGTGGGAACATGGTAGTAGCCCTCTCAAAAGTCCTCTAGGGGCACTCTCTGTATGCTCGTGGAGAGCTCCTAGAGCAGTAGGATGTATATATACAGCTAGAATTGAAGTTTCTGTGCAAAGTTATCATGATTGTCTGAGCCCAAAGAACCTGTGTTCTTCCTTTGAATGATGTTTGTTATATAGAAATGGGTATCACCCAACATCGTATTGGAAGAAAATGGCCACCTGTCCTCTAAAAGTGGATTTGCTAGTACATATAGATTCATGGGAACTAAATTCAGTAGTCAGAAAAAAGGCATTAAGTAATCTTGAGATTTTTGCTGCATCAACTAGCCTCATGGACAGGTTCAAAAACTGCTTCCTAACTCCTGAGTGATGCAAGTCAGATTCAAAGAGCTAAAGCATTGTACGTTGTGGAGAAAAAGAAGTAACTAAAAGACTCAAAGCCTTTGTGGAGTGGGGGTGTGGTGACAAGTGGAAAGAAAGCTATGAAATGAAGAACTAAAGAAAAAATGGCTGGGAAAATTCTTCCAGGTTTTGCTTTTCCTCTTGATCTCTCTGAGCCACTGGTAGTGTCTCATGACTGTCGGCAGAAGCAGCAGCAAACTCTGTGTACTTGGGAAACATAACATGGTGGCTTGCTTCTTAATGCATATCTAGGGTTAAGCAGCAGCAAGGTGTGGAATTTAGATATGCCTTTAGGACCAGTGCCTGCTTCAGCCACATAAACTCTTTGTTGGATGTAGTCCAATAAATACAGTAGGATGCAAGACCCAATGTTGTAGTGCCCAGGTCTGTTATTTAATCTGGCTTTAACATCTCCTCAGTGTTTGATCTAGGGAAAAATATCTCCACCCCCACCCAAAACCATATTATAGTGAATACGCTTATTAAAAGAGAAGCTTATATCCTTGCATAACCTCATACGCTAGCTCGGATCCTTGCAAAACAGATGTATTCACTCCCCATGGTTTTGTCTTGCTCTGCCTCCCTTTTAGATTCAAATCCATAACAAGTTTATAATGATGTGGTTAGCTCTATGTATAATTTAAACTATAATCTCCTCAGGGTAGTAGCCATGTACCAGGCACACAAATGGTGCTGTATAAACACAGAAGATACGCCACTAATTAATAACAGCTCATTTCAGTTCCAGGGGTCACTTATACAAGTCAGGGGCTATTTTAATGCTGTTTGCTCTGAGGATTGTCTTCAATGTAATGCAAAGTGAGAAGATCATTCTAAGTGCATGGAATTGTTTGTGACATTAATTCAGTCCCAGATGTGTTGAATTGTTCCATTATGCTAGGCTGAGAAGCTGAAGCCATTGAAAATGAATACAGTGGGTTGTTAATGTGCTTGATTATAAGGGAATTAGAACACTTGTTGAAATGTTGTCAGCCAAGTTTAATTTCCAGTGGATTTATTGAGCATGAAACTCTTGGATGAGGTTGTATTGTCCTGGATTTTCCTTTTCCAGGAGCACTGTATTTCCACTATAATACTACCACTACAGGTGAAATTCTTGCTCACTGAAAAACTCAAAACACTTGTACATGTTTTTGTCCATGGGACAGTGATGTGCTCGCTTAAAGGTTCCTTTCTATGATGAGAGTGACCTCAATTTCTGTCACTGCTCATAAACAACATGGCTTACAAACTGTCTGTTCTGCTGCAGAGCTGCCAGCAGTGTCAAAGCTACCTGTACTCAGATACAGAAGCACGTGATGTATTGCCCTCCAAGGCACAGAGTAATGGTGACATTGGTCTGTAAATCAATTAATTAACATAAAAAACACTGCACATTTTATTGTGAACTGGAAGTAGGTGATACATTCACTGCTCCAGAGAATGAAGTCTTCTATCAGTTCACTTGGTTGCTGCACCTTGTGGCTGCTCCTTGGGAACCAGCTGTCAGCACATCTGGTATCATATAAGGTCACTCAATTCACATGAGTGAAGAAAAAGTTCAGATCTTCTGCTTAAGGCCAGTTTGGGCTTACAGTTTCTCATTTATGTCTGAGACTCTCCTACTCACAAGTCATCTGCACTCACTATTAACCCGATCTTGAATCAGCTGCAGGGGACTAGAACCATTGAGCCCTTGCACTCTGATGCTGTTGTATCCTGCCTCGTGTTTTTGCACTAGTCATCTGGCAACATGGTGAGATGCATAAGACTGGGTGCTGTAAAAGCTATTAGGCTGGATGAGATTTTCCATCCATCTGTCTGTAAATACCAAGAAGGGCTTAAAGTCAGGTAAAATCAAGTATTTAACACAAGTAGGAAACCTTAGGGACTTAAGAGGCTGATGACTGCATGTGCCTGGGATGCACAGGGTTGGAGGGATGTTGGAAGAGATCCATGAACTTTGGATGCTGGAAGAAAATCCTCATCTGCTGGAGAGCCCAGTTCAAATCCTTCCTCAGTCTGTTGTAATTGTAATCATCCATCCGGAAAAAATAGCTATAATGCTTAATAGTATGCTGGGATGGGTTTTGCTCAGATGTTTTTTAAGCTATTGTTATTTTGTGTGGACTGATTTAATATTTTCTGACCTGGAATGGAAAATCAAACAGAGCATTTTATTTTTTACATAAGAGTCATGCTCTTTTTAGTGCTAGTTCTTGAAAGATAATGGATTATGGTAGATAGGTAGAATGCAGGGGACTTTATGTACCTGCATGGAAGTGAAGCATTGACTAGAGTGACCCTTACGAAATGTCTGTTGGAAAAACATTAGGTGGAGATGACAGGTATTAGTATAGCTCCTGTAAAGCAGATATGAAATAAAAAATGATGGAAGCTATTATGTTTGGGAGAGGTTGCTGGAGGTATTATTCTGACACAGTGGTTCTCGAGTCGTCTGTGGGATCTGAAACTACACTGATGGGCTCTGTGTTTGTAATATATTAATGCTGTATTAATTCATGCTATGGCTTCTAATGCTTATATGCAATCTATAAGGATGCCTCAGTTTCTCCTTTGATTAATATTTGGTGCTTTTTTGGGGGTATTTTCCTATCTCTCTAATGCATTTGGCATTAAACAAGATTTATCATAATGTTTATAGTCATAGAATGTTTTGGATGGAAGGTACCTTTAAAGCTTATCTAGTCCAACCCCCTTCCCGTGAGCAGGAATTAAGACCATGGGGAACTGATGTCCTGTGTCATAGTTTAGGTATGCTGTGTCCTGCACTCATCAATAAACTCAGTACCAGATCAGGGTTAGAGAGGAATTTTTCTCTAGGTGTGACCATCAGGTTGTCAGACTTGTCCTTGCCCTATTCTGCATAGCATTCTGGCAGTTTTATGCCTTTTTTTTTATTTATTTTTCCTCCCCATTATTCTAGGTCAATTGTGATATACTTGCTCTCCTGTGTAACTGCAATTTAAGGTCGATTTAAAAGTTATTTGGCACTGCTTTTTGACCTGGATAATTACTGTGTGGTTTTCTGGGATTGCAAGGTATAGGACTCAATGAGCCAGGCCCATATTCTTCTTTTTTAACCTGATCCAGAATTATGAATTCATCTTCTTTAATTTACAAGTGAGATGGACCTGATAGTCTCCTTTGCCAAAAGAATGCCTGTGAGGTGAAATCTATGTGTAAAGAGTGCAACTGAGCAAGTGCAGGACTTGTGAAATAAATGTCTTTTCAGACAACTCCATTTCAACTAGGATGGTTCAATGCATGCAAACAGTATAATTCCAGTTTCAGAGAACACGCTGGTCTTTTCATGAGTGAAACTTAACTTCATTTCTTGCATCTGCATTGCATGCCAGGATCCTCGGACAAGCTTCAGACATGTGGCAATGGTTCCACCATTAAATCACGTCCCTGAAGTGAGAGATGAAGGTGGTCATAATGGAAACAGACAGGATGAAGTGGAGGTGAGATAAGTAAATGGCCCACAAGCTTGTTCTTACAAACACATTGTAATTAAGATCAGAAGCTGATGCAATAATAGCAGTTTCTTATGTAATGCTAAATACTACTATTTACTCTTACTTTGATGACATTTTTTTCTGTTTCACTGAGCACTGTGCATAAAGCTTCTTAGAAATGAGCTCTTAAGTGCATCATGTAAAATTTGAGCATGCCAGAATAATCTGCTCATTTCAAAGGATCCAATGTACTGAGGCTTTTTCTTCCTAACTGCCTATGTAGTGCTGCAGATTGCTTATTAGAGTAGTTAGGCATATAGAATATTAATAAGAAATATAATGCTTTTCTATTAAATTAAACTGACAGTTTAAAATTAAAATACTTTGTATTATCTTCTTTTTTGAATTGTGGGCTGCTAATGGAGGAAGAATATTCAATGGGAATTTTAGGTAATTTTCCAGGAAAACTAATGTTAAAGGACAAGAACTTGAATCATGGCATTTCAGTACAATGTTAATGCAGATACTATCCTGGATGGTCATAAAATGAGCATATTTATGAAGGCAATCTGTAAGATTATGGCACAGTAACTGCCAAGTTTAAAATCTGAGTGATAAACAAAGGAACTTGTCTTTTTCAAAACTGTTTCAAACAACTATATTGAGGACAAGTGTTCACAAATCTGTTCTGTATGCATAGATTTTCCATATGTGATAGTGGAGAGTAACAACAAAATAACAGAAAATAGGCCTGAAAGAAGTATCAACAGCTCATGAAGCCTGTGCCCTCCTTTCCTGCTGCACCAGAAAGAGGGGTCTGTCCTTCATTGCTGAGCAGTTCATTAGTCACTGATCATGTATTGTCATGCTTGGTCATTCATGTACACATGCAATATATAAATTCTACAGTAATTGACATGGGTAAATGGCAGAGCTTAAAAAAAATGTCAAGTGCATTTTTATGCACCTGTTTGCAAGTGGCACTCAGCTTTGACAGAAATATCCCTGAGGAACCAAAATGCTTTTGAGAGTTGAAGTGTTACAGGTTTTTGTCAGAGCTGATCAGCATAGCTGTAAGACTTTTTCTATTGTAGTTCTGGGGTCAGCCTGGTGGGGTTTAAAATTTCACATTTCATTTCCTGAATATCTGAAGTCTGGACCACCTGAAAAGAGGTGTAAATTTTGCATAACTTTTGAGGGAAAGGAAAACTGGTGTCATCATCTCACCCTTGTAGATAATGAGGGAGGTGAACTCACATTTGAGAGGAAGACCAGAGGTCTCCACAGCCACTTACACTAAAAGTGCAGATTTCATAGGACTGCAAATTAGATTTGTGTTCCTTTAAAGGGTAATGCCAGAGGTGTAAAGACTCTTAATGTAAATGATCAGTTTACAGTTGTGTATCAGTTGTGGTGCCTCAGTCTTTACACAACACGAAGTGAATGTGTGGTTTCTTAACATGTTCCATGGTAGGCTCTAAAAGCATTAACCAGGTCTGAAGACTTAGAACATCCGCTCTTTACAAGTCACTCATTTCTTGACTTTTCCTTTGCAGGTCAGTGGGTTTTGATCATTTCCTGATCATGCTGCATAAGATTCATTCAGACTACATGAGATGCTGTGCAATAAAAGCCCCTAATGCTCTACAGTAGCTTTACCTGAATCTTGCCTTTCCTCCAAGTCACCTACAGACCAGAACTCTTTGGACTCGTCCATCTAACCAGTTTTTTACCCAGGAAAGCCCATCCAAGCCAAGAGCAGTCAATTTCTCTAATAGAACGCTGTGGGAAACAATAGAACGCTGAGCTTACTTGGTTTGTTAGTGAAAGCAAGGGAGAGAAGTAGGAAAAACTGTATTATAGCTGAATGTTCCATTGTTTATTAAACCATCATTCATAATTTAATGGTAATGATTAGAATGGTTCATAACAGGAGTTTGGAAAACATATCAAAACAGAAATGACATGTAAAAGAAAATCAGAACAAAAAGCAATATCACAAGATTATAGTTTTTCCAGTACCACAGGATGGCTGTGAGATTTTTAACTTCTTTCTTGCAGGTAGAATTTATTAGATCTAAATACACAAAAAATTGAAAGAGTAGTTTTTTATTATATATATAAATAAATAGATTTATAGAATACTTAGACCTGCTTATCTAATTTAACCAATATACTGTATGGTACATTTTCTATGGCTAAAGACCTCTGATGGAAAAATAGTTGAAATATAAATCCAGCAGCTCAGATTCAGGAAAGAAAATTAAGGAGTTGTTCATGGTCTTCTATTAGTTCCAACTGTTGCTTGGTAACTGTCTAAAAATTAAATGTGCATCACCTGGCTTCTAAGGACCATGGCATAGTTAGGAAACATGGCATCTGTTACGCCTTTCATTGAAAAGCAGAAATTCATGACTTAATTATTTTGATTTTTTTATCATAATCAGGGAAGTTATTCAGCTACACAGCCAAGATATTTATGGATGCTTATGATAAAGTCATTTAAAATATCATATAATTAAAAAAAAAATAAAAAATTGTTTTGAAGTATTGAAATTTCACACAATCAATTTCTGCTGTTACTATATGGCATTCTGTAGTTTCTTCTTTTTTTTGTGTGATATAGATATTGTCTTTAATTTCTTTCTTAATATCTACACTGCCTAAGCTTCACCCAAGCTTTGCATGAGAGTACAACCTAAAACCAAGATGCATTGTCAGCAGCTGTGGTATGGATACTCCTGAGATGAAAACCTGGCAACTATACCTAGATCACCAGATGAACCTTGACCAGATTCATAAAAGAAACTGTGTTTAAAAAACCTTCCATCATGCTTGATGCTCCATTTTGAACAGATTTTAGGGACAGTTTTTACCTGTTATTCTTATGGCAGTGCTGAGAAGACTGTGAAGATTTAGATAGATAGAGGTGGGAATACATGACACAGGGACTTAACTGGGCAAAACCTGTGTTCTGCAAATCATAGAATCATTTTGGTTGAAAAAGACTCTTAAGATCATCAAGTCAAACTGTAAATGAGTCTACGGAATTGAGTAACTGCAAGCTGCTCTGCTCTTTTTTGCTTCTGGCCACTCACCACTGAATCTGAAGGTACTGATGCAGAATTTCAGTGCTTTGGAAAATCTGGTCTGAGATGATGTTTTTTTTCCAAATTCTTCACTTAAAGACATTGTTTCAGGTTATTGTCTAATATTCATCCTAACATTAATTTTCTATGCTTACAGTGCTCTCCTTTGCAGAACCTCAGAGAGTTCTGCACACACTAGTTAATTAAGCTTCACAACACCCATATGGGTGTATTGTTTAATTTTTTTAATTGTACAAAAGGGAGAAGAGAATCACAGAGAGCTGAATTGACCTAGCCAAGGTCACATTGTTAACTAACAGTAAAAGTTTGCCTTAAAAAAGTGTTAGGCACAGCACAAAGGTAAGTGAAGCAAAGCAAAGGTAAGTTTACCATTGCTTATGTTTATTTGCTATCTCAGAACTACTTGAAAACTCTTAAAATAAGAACTTTGGTTTAGGTAAGCTCCTGAAGCGGGAGTAGAATCAGAGTCCTGACTTACCTTACTACAAATTGTACTCATCTCTTCTTGACTCCTTTTCCTGTACTGCATGTGGTCTGACTTGAGGCAGTAGCCTATATGAAGACCAGATAAACATATAGATATGTACTATGTTAAGAGTGTCATTGGGAAAAATGGCAGGGGAGGGAGTTCCCTCAGCCCACTGAGAGATACAAGCATCTGCCCAGCCCAGGCTGTCACAGTGAAATCTCAGCCCGAGGGTCTGGGGGACAACAAAGGGGAGAGGGTCTCCAAATCACCTTTCAGACTGGAGGGCTCACTGACTACAAGGTGGGTATAAGACAATGTGGGATGCTGGGGAAGAACAGTTCGGGATGGTACAAGACTTTTTATGGGATATTCAGGGGAGGAACCCAAGATGGGGGATGGGAAGGATAAAGGTAGTCTGGGGAGAAGTCGATGTGCAAAAATAAAGGGAAAGAGGATAAAAGGAGCTTCTTATTTGTGAACAGTGGCTAGTCAGCACACTTGTCTGGCCATACCCTGCTCCTATTCAGCACAGTTTGACCTGATTTTTTATTGAACTCCATTTTTAAATATTTTCTTGATTGAGAGGCTGTGTATTCTGTGCATATGTGTGTCCATGGGGGTCTCACTGCCTGTCTTCAGTCAGACTATGGGTCAGAGTTTATCAAGCTGGACTAGCTGGTGAGGAGGTGACATGGTCTGGGAGCTAGGAGGGTGTGTGTCTGAGACAGCCTGAGGAACTGACCATTCGAGGGAGCAGGGGACCAAGCCAACCACCTAAGATTCCATGGGGTCTCAGTAGATTGAGAGAACCATTTGTACCTCTGTGTGTGTCTCTGCTCAGGAGGCGATGAGGAGACTGAGTATCTGAGGCCAGCTATAGGATAGTCTGTGCCAAGCCCAGCTACAGGAAGGAGGTCTGTACCAGCAGGTGGAGTGGGGCTGCAGCCTCAGGTGCTCATATGTCCAGGTACTAGGAACAAGTGAGGCTGGGATCCAGGGACAGCTACTGGGCAGATCGGGTATCCAGCTGCTGGATGGATCCACATCATACATATTTACAGACTTTTTCTTGTAACAGACCTTAACTCTGGGCAGCCAGAGAGGGAAACAGTGTTAAGGCATTGATGTTGAGTGTGCCTCTGCTGTTGTATGTGACTGTACATGTATATAAATGTACATATGCGTTGTAAACGTGTGTGTGTGCCTGTGGGAATACACACTCAGCCTCGCTACTGGCTGGACTTGGGGATATGGAGCTGCAACAAGCCTCAACTCCACTGAGCTACTGATTCAGCAACCCCTGACAATAAGTGTGTATGTGTGTACATATCTATAAATGTATATGTATGTATATGTACATGTGTCTGTGAACCATGGTTTTCCTTACAAGTATTCCTGTCACTCAGTTCAATTTTTAAGATGGGAAGAGGGGAGAAAATGGCTAATTAGGGGCATATGGGAAAGCCAATCAATCATCTCTGTTGACACGAACCACCTCTATATGCAGCTGAGCTATCTTTTATCCCGAAAGGTGGTATCAAAGACATAGTTAGTAATTTGTTTCAGGAAGGTCATACTTTTGTCTGCGTGGAGTTTTAGAATGCTAAAAATGCTTAATTCTGCAGCACTAGGAGTCAATCTTTTATATGGCTTATAAAGCTTTCCAAGCACCATTTTCTGGCATCACAAATGACTCTTATCTAAAATGCTTAGAGAGGAAAACTTTTGTGAGCAACCTTTTTCTAACATCAAACCTTTACAAGCAAGCAAACAGAACATTTTTACATTTTCAGCCTTGCTCTTCATTTGCAGGGCATGGACTCTGTTGAAAACAAAATGAAAAGAATTATCTTTTTTCTCAGAAGGTGAACGGAAATCCCAATTGTGCACATCTTACATCTTTCAAATTGCTAGCTGTAAAGCTGAAACACAATAATCATTATTTTCGTGAACTTGTGAATCCTCTCTGTATCAATTCAAGCTCTTTTTTTACATATTCTTTGCACAAAACCATTGATGATAATCTGTGTGATAGATAAATTGCATCACACTCATTTTTATTACAGCTTTCCATTTCTCTTTTGGAATGACTGCCCCAGTACTTTCACATGAGTGAACTAGAGGGCTGGAAAAGACAAACAGCTAAGAGGAAAATAACCAAGCAACAGAAGTGGTGACTGTAAATTGACACAGTGAGTAAAGAAGGGTCATTCCCCATCACTGTGTCAGCTGCTGTGGAGGCTGACCTGAAACAATTCCAGAAGAAAAGGAACAGGCCCTTTCACAGCAGTTCTGTGCTATGGGCTAAATTCTTGTTTACTAAGTCCTAAATTTACATCGCCTTTAGGATCTCTGTGTGTTGCCACAGTCCATACACTACATACAATAAGGCTTTTATAACACAAGATCTTCTGAAAATAAGACTTGTGGAACTGATTTGGATGAACTGTTTTTTTCTTAGGAAAAAACCCCAAAAGCTTAGAGAAGAGTATCTCAAGGTCACACACTGAATCCTAGGGCTGATCTGTTAGAAAATACTTGATTGGTGAAATGCTGATTAGATGTACAACATAGGTCTATGGAGTCATGCAGTGATGTCCTGGAGCACCTCATCCTGAGCATGCATCATAAGTCTCAGGGTGGCTGCCATGCTGTGCTGAGACAATGTCTCTGATTTTAAGCTGTTACTTGTCTGGGTTGCTCTTTTGACCTTGCTCTTTTGGCTTGGGTCCTTGGGAGTATGCCAATGGCACAGTAGGCACATCAGGAGGAATAGCCAGCATAGCTGTAACCAACTATGTCAAATTCTTTCCTGGTCATCAGCTGGTGGAAATGTAATAAGCCGGGGGACCTGGAAAATTGGTGCTTTCATTAGCATTATGGCAATGGGATGTCTTTGAAATTTAGGCTTATTAATAAAATTTTGTTGGTTCCCTCTTGCTCTGTCAACACTTGAATGAATTACTGATTACACGTCTCGATTTCACTTAGCAGTATTATTATTACCCAACTCCTGGCAGATTCCTGTAGAGCTCTGTTGAAATTTCTCTGGTATTAAATGGGTAGCAAAGTGATGAATCAAGGCTTAACAGAGATCCTGTACTAGCTTTCTTAATTCTAGCTAGGATTTATGGCCTCCTGGCATGGAAAAGCAGCCTCTGCCCAAATGCATCAGAGTTTGAGACTCTGAATGACAAATTAAAAAACATCTGATAAAAGTCTTTTTTGTTTGGTTGTTTTCTGGAACAGGAAAGATGCCATTTTCCCACTTAGACTTTTTGAAATACCAGTAAAAAATATGGGCCTTCTCAAGGCAGTTATTGCCACATTTCTGTGGGATAATTTTTTTAGCTGGTCATTTACCTACAAACAGCATGCCACAGCTTGGGAGACACAAGGTAGGTATATGTTGGATGAACCCACCATTCTACCTGCCAAGTTTATTTTAAATGACCATAGCATAAAGAAGCTTGCAATCCAGCTGAAGTGCTGGATTTGTGCATGGCAAAGCAGATGACTCTTAAACTTCTTAAAGAAGCAGTGGATGGAAAATGATCCCAGCAGACTAAGAGATATTTATGAGAACTTGGCCAAAATGTTGATTATTTTTAATACATGAAATTGTTGGCAATAAAAATTATAGAGTCATAAAATCATTAAGGTTAGAGAAGACCTCTAAAATCACCAAGTCCAACCATCTACCCAACATTATTCTGATCACTAAACTGTGTTCTGAAGTGCCATATGTACATGTTTATTCAATGCCTCCAGGGATGGTGACCACCTCCATAGGCAGCCTTTTCTAATGCCTCACCACTCTTTCAGTATAGAAATTTTTCCTAATATCCAATCTAAACTTCCCCTGGCAAAATGTAAGCCCATTTCTTCTTGTCCTTTCAGTTGTTACTTGGGAGAAGAGACCAACACCCACCTCACTAAAACCTCCTTTCAGGCAGTTGTAGAGAACAATAAAGTCTCCCCTTAACCTCTTAAAAAAAGACAGTATGGCCATGGAGATTCACAAAAATTGGAAGTTTATTTAATGAATCTTTCCCCAGGAGCCTTGCCCTTTGGTTATATAGATGAGAACAACTAGAGTGAGCAGTGTGCTACAGCAAATTGCACTCAGACTGTAGGTACCAATGGTTTACTCTCAAGATGGAAGCAATATCTTTGGAAACTTAAAAGCTGCTGCTCCTGGGTTCTAGATCTATGAAAAATAGTAATTGGAAGATGAAGTGGAGAATGTGCTTCTTAAATTCTCAGGTGAAAAAGACATGTGAGAATGTGAAAGCATACAGAGATTGGGAATAGAATCCAGGATTATATGGAGAAAAAGTCTTAAAATAGATGGAAGTTCTGTATTGTGCTGCATAAAAATGAATCGGGGAAACACAGGCTAAGTACCATTTCCACAAAAAAAGGACTGAGGTTTGCCATGGTTTATAAGATAACCATAAATCAATATTTGTAAACTGTGCTAAAAGAACTCTAAGCATCAGATTGGGTCATAAAAGAGCATGCCTGAAAATAATCCTTCTGTTCCAAATGGATATAGTGTTTATTTTGGGGCTCTGTATTTTGAAAAAGAAGTGTCAAAATTGCCACATCTCTGGACTAAGAGAGACAGACGAAGGAATTCTGAATCTTTATTCCAGAGAAGAAAAGGCAAGGAGATGATATGACAGCAATTTTCAAGTATGGAAAATACAACTGTAGAGAAAAAAGTGTTGTGTTTTATGTTCTCTCTATAGACAAAATAAGGAACAGTGGGAGGGGGAATAGTGAGGAATAGTGACAGGGAGAGGGATTCAAATTAAAGAAAGACTCTCTAAGGCCTTTTCTACAGTGAAAATTAGTTCCACTTTCAGCAGCAGGTGGTCTGCTATTAGTGTTATCTGGCAGACATGGAAAAGCCTAATTTCTACCAGTGGCAGTTACTGCTATTAATAACTGTTGATATTAGGGCTACCTACCAATACAGACAACGCCTTTTGGCCACCTTGGATTTTTTTTCTTTTCAATTTTAAGCCATTTCACTTTGGGAAAATGACCTGTGAAATTCTTGACTAGGCTGGCAATGACCATGGTAGTCTGATACGATTCTAAATTGCCATGGACACTAAAGCAAGGTTTTCTCAGAGGACAGCCAACTCCACCTTGATTGTAGTGAAAGTAGTGGTGTCACTTTCATGCCAGCAGAACATGTCCCACATTCTCAACTGAAGTGATGGGTCCAAGGCAATATATTGGGATATATATAATAGCTGGTTATGCCTGATAGTTATGGCTGCCTCAGGCTACACTTACTGGTGATGCTATCCAAAATGCTGTGATGTATGTGCACTTCACAGTACAATAAGCTGTAACAAAAAAAAACCCAAAACATTTCAAATGACAATTCTCCATGAAAAGTAGATTTTGTGAACTCTTGTTCATCTAATTTTTATCTTCTAAATTGAGGCAAATCCTGACTTTATGAGCTAACCATAGCTGATCTGTTCCCATTTTAATGTACACGTTAACTCAGCAAATATAAGTAATAGTTGTTAATCTCTTAGGAGATTAGCAAAGGGGTCTCTAACAACACAAGGGGCTGTGGCTAACTGAGGAATTTGCAGTCAGCAGTTCTAGAATGGCTGAGTATCAGCAGCATGGGCAAATCAACCCCCTCCTCTAAGGCCAGTCTCAAATATTTTGCAATTTCTTTTAGTTTATTTTTGCTTTCCCTGGTAGCAACTGTCATGCTAGGAAAATATGCTGGGAAAATATGTCAGGGTAATCCACCCTTGAGGCAACTGCGTTTTGAGGACAGCTCAGCTTGAACAGGGAGAAAGAGCAAAAAGATCTCAAGCTTTTTTTTTTTTTTTGGTATGATCAGAAGAATATCAATACATGAATTACACGAATTTTCTTCTCTTTACCTCACTTATACATTAATTTTAGGTCAATTTCAAAGTCTGGACTTAATTTTAAGTTCAGCTTTAACTGATTTGATTGATAAAGATAAATAATGTTTATGATTAATTCTAAGCATTTGCTCAGGTACTACTCTGAACACTGGCGTGAAATCTCAAGGCTTTGACCCACCAAAATTTTAGCTTATGCATTTCTGTCAGAGGACCACTATGATCAATGTATTGCAGCTACCTGTATATAGTAACTTCTGTAGACTTCACTGGGATTAGCCACATGCTTGAATCAGAGTTGAAGCATGTCATTGGTTTCACAGCTTTGTGGATTTACAGATGTTTTTTTTCTCTCTTCCATAAAATCAACCTTGGTATCCTTATCTGTCAAAAACAGTGCATCAGGCTGCTGAGACAGCGTAGGGACTGACACAGGGCCTTCCTGGAGAGGTGGGGAGAAGGGGATGGAGTAAGCACCCCAGATTGTGCTTCTCACCCTCCAACTTGACAAGATTATGCAAAAGTGCATTTCATTTGACTCAAAACACTGTCTGCAAAATAAGCTCAAGAAATTGCTGTAATTCAACCAAAATTAAATCTCTTTGCTATCACTGAGGTCATTTTATACATCTGGCAGTATAGCAAAGCTTGTGGAGTGGTGAAATTAATTCAGTGAGAATCAGGCCCATATATGAAAAAAGTAATTGGTCTGTGTGTTGATTCTTGATTTGCATTCAAAGTCTATTTTTAAACTTATTAATATAAATGATCAGGATGATGGCTGCAGTATGTTTACACTGATATCCAGAAGTGTAGCTACAGAGCATGGTTGCATATCAGAGATATTTTTATTAATCTGGTAACTCCAATTATATAGTTAGAATAGAACCATCCTTAGCCTCTAAATACACATCAAGGGTCCCATTTGCCTCTGAACTCTTGTTTTCATGTACAGGGCAAACATTGCTGGTGTGAAAAGATGAGGTAATAGATAATAAAACAGTAGGGAATAAATCTGGCAAGACTGTAGCTGTCATTAAACTGTTCCAGGAATGAAAAGTCCCATAAAATACCACTGACCCTACAAAGTTATGAACTTCTATTTTAAAAGAGCAGTTATTCTCTGTTATTCCTTCATTACTACATGACACTGTGAAATGCTCAGTATTGTCTTAGGATCAGTTCACTTCTTTTACAGATATGAAAAGTGTGCCTAAGAGTAGCAATTAGCATAGGCATCAAATGCATGCTGCATCTTCCTGAAGAAGCTTGCTGGCACTCAGTGTCTCCATCTTGAAGTGCACTGAATCTCTTAAGAAAAAGTTATAGAGTAGGAGGAGAATAAATGTGATAGAAAACATAACCAAGACTCATGAAGGAGAGGTGGACAGGACGCATCAAAAAGGATATTGAGGTGCTGGACCAGGTCCAGAGGAGAATGATGAGGCTGGGGAAGGGACAGGAGGGAAAGTCTTATGAGGAGAGGCTGAGGGAGCTGGGGTTGTTCAGCTTGGAGAAATGAGACTCAGGGGGGACCTTATCACTCTCTACAACAAACTGAAAGGAAGTTGTAGTCAGGTGGGGTCCGGTCTCTTTTCCCAGGCAGCCAGTGACGGGACGAGAGGGCATGGCCTGAAGCTGCACCAGGGGAGGTTTAGGTTGGATGTTAGGAAGCACTTCCTCACAGAAAGGGTGTTAGAAACCTGGAATGGGCTGCCCAGGGAGGCGCTGGAATCACCATCCCTGGAGATGTTTAAGGAAAGACTGGATGTGGCACTTAGTGACATGGTCTAGCTGATGTCATGGTGTTGGGTCATAGGCTGGACTTGATCTTGGAGGTCTGTTCCAGCCTCAGAAATTCTGTGATTCTGTGACTTCTTGGGTCAGAAAGCTTTGTCCCTCCCCAAACAGCATTTAATGACTTTTTCAAATGCTGGGCTCCCAACCAGACCAACCTAGCAGCATCAGTGACTTTCCAGGTGACTACATGCAAATTGATCAACTGATATTCAGACATTCAAGTTCCTTATTTATCCTCTTCAGGATTTACAAGAGATTCTGTCCTTAATGTTTTTAGATGAACAGCTGCTGTCTTCAAAATACCTTCTTAAAGTGAATAGATGTCTAAATTGCTCCTTTCTTATTTCCTTGTCTAGAGTTCACTGTTTAATTCTAGATTAGAATTGCATATTTTTCTGAGGTTTCAGCAGTTCTTTGCACTTTACTGAGCTCTGGATAACTACAGCTAGTTGAATTTAAATAGTCCAGTTCATTTACAAAGTAGCTGAGTGCAAGTGAAGGTCGTCCCTAGAGCATTGTTCTTAGCCTACAATAGGCCCAGATACAACAGGAAAGTGGTGCAGTGGCTTGAAGAAAATCCTTTCCCCTTTCTGGACAGTGCAGTTCATTGGTTTTTAGCTTCAGCTGGCAAAATTCCTGGGATGCAGAGTGATAGTGCCTGGCCCAGAAGAAGCTCAGCTTATTTTAGTCTCTGGCTGTAGATCATGTTCACAGAAAATGCTCACATTACTTATAGCTTATTAGATACAAGATATGATTACCTCTGTGGGGTTTTGTTTTGTTTGTTTGTTTGTTTGTTTTTGTTTTGTTTTGTTTTTTCCAGAAGACTTCAAAGCAGGCAAGATACAAACCAAAAATGGTGTGCCCAAAATGGAAACCTAAATGTTGGCTGTTGCATATACTTTTACACAAATGTCTACAATATGCTCCCATTACTTCTCTTTAGTGAACATGTTTTTCTATGTCCTTACATAGTTGTTGGGGATGAAATGGTTGATGGCTTGGCTGCAGGCAATATGGCCTCAGAAGCAGCTGCTTTCTGAACAACATCCAGCTACTAATCAGGGACAGCAATACTTTCTGGTGAGGAGGCAACTCGTGAGGTGTGTCTCTAAACTTCTTGTGGCTGACCATGAGTTAGACCATTTTGCTAGTCTTTACAAGAAGGTATGTTTCCTCCTGGACAGTCCAGAAGTTCTTGATCCAGGATGCTACAGAAACTTGGCTTTGAGTGGAATGTTCTCCTTTATCAGCTACTACTATTGCTCCTCTTTTTTGAGTCAAATTTTTGAAAATCCATGTTTGTTGTAATCCATCAATAGCATTTATTTGCTTGGAACTGGAAGATCACCTGCATTACTTCCTGGAAGTTAATTCCAGACCAGTCATCCACAATATATGCCACAAGACTGCCAAGACTATCTGCTTAAAAAATCAGGTGGTTTGCCTGTAACAAATACAAAGCCCAGTTCTGCTCCTATCCTATGATCAGCTGAAAATTATCAATTTCCTTGTCACAAATAATCTATGCTTTGATAGTTTAGTAAGCACTGTGAACATATCTTTTTAAACTTCATTAATTTACATCTGAAATTTCTATTTTTACTGGCTGCTTCAGAACTTGAAACTACATTGGAATAAAGCTATCGTCTTTCATTTTGATGATTTTTATTACATGGACTTTCTGTAGAATGAAATAGCTTTTTGTTTTTAAGAAGATAAACAAACATTTCCTTTAATAAACAACAAGGTTCATATCACATAGATATTCTGCATGCAGCGTTTACTTTGTGTGTGTAGACATATCTGTGTATTCTTTTATTTTTTGGAGGTGTTAGTCAAACGTGATATAAAAATCTTATGTTAAAATGGAATCAGTATTCCTACGGACTACAAATCAATATTTAAGAAAATTTGTTCTGTAAATATTCCTCCTCCTGCTTACATTTTGGAAATAACAAGCATTTTTGCCTTCCAGGTTTTTGTAGAAATACTAACTAAAAGTGAAATAGTACTGTGGATTGTGTAGTTTAACTATTTATATAACACTGCAGGCATGACTTTGATCTCTCTGGTGTCCATGGAATAAGAATCACAGACTTTGGTAGTAAATAATTTTAATCTTATGCAGGTAGAGCCAAAAAAAGTGTGATCTTATAAAGTACTGACTACCTTAAAATCCTTTTTAAAAAAAAGTTCCATCTAAATGTATTTGAATTAATACTTTCGAGTTTGGCTCTAATATCTAGAGATAGCTACCTTGAAATTGCTAGTATTTGTCACAACTTTTTTTACATTTGAAATTGTGTTAATACAAAGTGTTTTAGGCAGCCATATAAGCACCATCTGTGGAAAATATTTGTAATTATTTGCAAACAAAAAAGTATGAGGGAAGATTCTTCACAGCACCAAGCTGGCACACTGATCTAGCAGAAACTGTCCTCCAGTCCTGGCCATATGCTGGTTGCTTTTATGTCAGAGACATCCGCTGCAATTCCAGGCTGTTTTATTTGTGCGTTTAATTATTTTGGTTTCATGAACAAATAGAGAAAGTGGAAAGACTCTGCCAACCTGTATGAAAAGAAATTTCTAGTGTCCCTAAATCACGGTTCTTCCTTGGCCCATGAAGAAGTTTTTACTGTCTGGGCAACACACAGGAGAAGAATATGTTTACCCTTGGAGTGGTGAAGTATCTCCCTCCATCTGAAATGCTATCTGATTGCTTTGGGTGAGTGTGTGCAGAACTAAGCCAAGTGCTGTGCTTGCAAAGTCCCTAGAAGGCCATGGGTCCATGTGTCACCAAAATAAAAAATTTAATATGCACCACATAGGCAGTCTAGAGTTTGTTCTCAAAAGTCAGTGGTAGGACAACATCTCATCCACAGGCACCTTTAAATACATGTCACTGAGTGGCCATAACAGCATACTCATAAAATCTTATTTGTGGTAGTCCAGACATCTCATTTGAAAGTCTGGCTCATAATTTGCAGTGTTTTATAGGCGCTTGAAGAAAGTATCCTTCTGTTAGAGTTGTGAAAAGCATCCACATGCCAAGACACAAATCTCAACCTGCAGTACATTAAATCATGTAGCTGTATCTGTCCAGGATTTAATTGCATTGAGCATTTTCCAGATGCAGAAGGGCCAGTGACACTGCTGCTGACCTGGCCCCTGGATCCAGTGGGATGTACCAAGTGCCAGCAAGACCAGAGGCACCAGGAGGGTTGAGGGGGGACTGCACTAGTCCTCACTGCTGATCTAGTGTGTAGCCTGTCACATTGTGAGTTTTTTTCCTCCACCCTGGTGTTACCAGAGGTAAGGAGACATTTGTAGTCCTACCAGCCTGTGTTGGTCTCCTCATTCCAAGCTGCCACTCAAGGAAGGGCAGCTGGAGTCTTTGGCTGCAGAATCATTACTGAATTACACAACTGCCTGTGGTTATTTCCCAGTGCTGTGGGCCCTATCCAAAGCTAGCGGCACTGATCAGAGCCCCGGAGTGAATCACGCACCATCTGTGCTTGTGGGCTGACTGTTTGTGTATGTAAAGTGTTGGGTAAATATGGAGCCACAGCACAGAAAGGCAAATCCCCCTCATTCGTGTGTAGAGGGGCAGGTGTTTGTACCCTGTCTCTTCGTGGGTGCGAACAGGCAGGTTACAATGGGGTGTGTGTTTCTACCCTGAAAGCTCACAGGTACTGCTGATCATGCTGGCTGTGAGTGTATTTCTGGTGCTGGCAGCAGGTATTGGTGTTTCTCACTTAAAGCTCGTAACAAACAAGAGAGGAATTAGACAGAGCCAAAGCTACTTCTGGGTCTACTTTCAGAGTAGACTGGATGAAGCAGCCAGGTAAGGAGGAAGCTCTTGTTTCCTTCAGTGCTGAATATGGAGCAGGAGTAGAGGAAGGCATGTATGGTCTCTGTCCTCAACCTCTGATGTGCTTAGCCAGCTTTCCAAGCATGGTGATGGCTATAAGGTGATTCCTTGGTGTTGGATCTTTGTTTTGACACAGGAGGTAGTATTATGAGGTGGAGTCCAGGAAAAAAAAAAATAAGAAGGAAGGTGCCTGCAGACATCTTTATGTAAAGTAGGATGTGACAGTCATGGCATGAGACACAGGAGTGTCAAGACATGATATGTACCATTTAGGCCTGTATTGAATAGATGTGAAGGTATAGGGGATGGTTTGCATGGACACACTGTGCTTTTGCTGAGATGCAGCACAGATATGACCACAGCAATCACTTCTATGCTCCAAAGAGGAACTCAAAGCCTCTCCAGTGTGGAGGTGGGCAGGTACACCTGCAAGTCTTAGTGACTGCCAAAGAACATCACCAAAGCTTCCCTAAGTACTTTACTGCTTTTAGCATTATGTAATGGGCTCACCTCCATTCTACAATAATAAATATCTCCTTTTATTCTCACTAAATCACAGGTAGGTCACCACAGTTAAATTCAAATATCTGAACAATCTTGTGTGCTACTTCTCAGAAGCCTATGAGCCACTAAACAGGGTTACCAAACTAAGTGAGCTTTCTGAACACATAAAGAAGCTAAATGTATTATTTTTATTTCCACCTGGAGTCTTCTCTTACTTGTTTTTATATAGCATCATGAGGCCATGGGCAGCTTTCCAGATGAATTATAGGATATGGAGCCTTCCATATCAAGTCATGGGTCTAACTATGACCTTTAATATTCAGGTAAATAGGGATTACAAACAACTATCAATGGCTTTCTGATCTGGTTAAAGTGAACTAATGGGATGGGTTTAGTCCATTTCCTGAAAGATATGTATATCATTGCCCCGAAACCTAAGTATGATTTGCATCCAGACAGTCAGAGATGATGTGTAGAAATGACACAATTGAGCTATCTATCATAGGTTGATCAGAATGACTGGGTATAAAGGGACAAGTATTGATTTTCTGTTGAACTCCTCGGCACTGGGTGTGGGGTGAGAATATAGACGTGGGTTTGCATGCAAACAGAAAGGGCTTAGACAAATTCTAGGTAGAAAAACCTACTGATGCTTATTAAATATATGAAGTCTTCTCTGGATGAGAGTTCTCTTCCTGTTCAAGTACTGCCAGTGGGATCATCGGTACCTGGGACAAAGTGTAATGTCCGCTTTGTAGCTCCTTTCACTCTGCTGTCGCCTGGCTGGATGCAGGGCTTGATCAAGTCCCTGTGCTGCCAGAGACAGCGTAGTCACTAGGGCAGCCATAACCTCTGCTACAGGAGAGCTCTGTCCCTGTGGACCCCTACCTTGTCAAACCCTCACACAAGTAGTCCAGGACCATTTCTCCATCCCATTTCCCCCCTCTCTGGGCTGAACCCCAGACCTCCCCCATATAACCCCAGCAGAGTCCACTGCCCCATGCCCCTCCCCAGACAACCCCCCAACAGGAAATCCCAGCAGCGGGCTCTCCCAGGTGTGGGCCCCTGCTGGGGTCTTGTCAAGGGGGGCTGGAATTCCCCTCCTGGGCAATGTGGCTACCAAACACCTGTGGATGTTTCCAACAGCAAACTGAGAGCAGCATCTCCCCCTATTCATCCCAATGGCAGAGAAACAGGAGATGCTGTGGCCTGGGTGGTTTATATACCTCCTGTGGTTTATGGTAATGTATCTTCTAGACCATGAAGGCTGCAGGATTTCCATGAGCAAGAAGCCATCTCAGATCCTCTCCTATTTCAAGCCTGAGTATTTTCAAGGTGGCACCAAGGGTTGTGCTCCCAATGGGATCCAAAGTGCACAGTAATCCAAATGTAATCAAGGGTTAAGGATTAGGAGGGCAGGGACTGAAGCTGCAGTCTGCTGGGATTCACCATGAATAGAAGGTCATGCTGCCTGTGAACAGCCTGTTTAAACTGAGGTGAAGTGTGTTCCTGTCTTCTTCTTGGGAGTTTCTCAGCTTCTAACTGAATGCACAATTCTTAACTTGTAAAAGATGGAGAATTCCAGCCACTGGGTTTCTGTCATTAAACTATTAAAAATAAATTTACTGTAGAGGAGTCAAAACATGAAAGAGCTAATAGCTTACTCTTACATCTGGATTCTTTCTCTTTTGCTAGGTAGATTTCTGTTTGGCTAGACAGTAACTGTGGAGCATAGGATAAAGGAAATAGTAATACAAAATAATAGCAATACACTGTAAAAGACCATTTATGTCCTTGTATAAAACTGCCTGTACTACATTCAAGTTCACTTTCAATCCATTGGAACAAGAGAGATTACCAATGTTCCTCTCGGAAATTATTCTTTAGTCAGGAAAATTTTGCCATTAGGAATCTTTTCCTAATTTTCATTCCAAAGTCTTATTTGCTTAATATGCTCCCATTTCTTCTGTAAACAATTTCTCATGCTTCTTTTTGTTCAAATACTTTAGATACTTGCAAACACTTATTATGGTGGGGGCAGATTTGACAACATACAGCCCTTAAGTGCCATTTGGATGTTTCATGTACACTTAACTATATTTGTGCATTTTTTTTCTCATTTGTCTTAAAACTGTGACAAAACATCCAATTCAATAATAGATAACTCTCCCTGCTTTGTCTTTAAATAACAAATTGAACATTTAAGGTGGATTTAAATTATTTTTAATTAAAATGTAATTTTAATAAAATAATTGCATTATATAACATAATAAAATAACCCAAGATATAAATATCAATTAAAGTAAAAAAAAAAAAATATAAAATTTAACATATCTCTTGTGTCAAATGGCACAGGAGATACCAGTAGCTATGCTTTGGAATATATGCATTGCTCAGCCATTCCTAACAGCGGGTTTTGCATTAAAAACTTTAATCACTAGATTTAATCATCCCATAAACTCCTGGAGCTGTTCATAAATTCAGTACTATTTTCAGAACTGTAGAATCTATATCTTTTCATAATTTCATGAGTCAGCATAAACCCCCTACTGATAACAGATGTTGAAAGGTTACTCCTTTCTCATAGATTCAGTTCTCACCTGTCTTCTTTTCCTGGACTAAGTGAAAATAATTACAGGAATTACGACTGTAGAAAATCTGCTTAATGTGGAGATTGTAAAAACAGGAAAAAAAAAAGGTTAGACAGCAATTCCCAGTCATTCCATTAGGAGGACTGGGTTTGTAAATCAGCATTTGCACTTTTGATAACGTTTTACTTTGTACTTAATTTTAATCCATAAATTGAAACTTACATTCCTGGAATTTTTCCGACACTGTAACTTTCTACAACCTCTCAACTCCCCAGTCTAATCTGAAAAGGTCATTATTAGATGGGAAGGAACAACTAGCAACAGAAAGAGGGCTCTATCATTCACTTCTTGTGTAACTTTCATGTCAGTGGAACACCCTGGTAGTCTTAATGCATACTGTAAGATCTAGCAAGCAGACAATACTATTGCTCAGGTGGCAAACAAGAAAAATAAAAAAGACCAGTCAAACCTAAATGGAATATTTTTTACATAGTACCTAGTTCAGCTGTGGAACTTGTGAACGCAATGAGTTCTGAAAAGGATGGAGCAAATTCGGGGGTTGGGAGTGGTGGTATAAAACAGAGTCCAATAACAGTGTTCTGATGAAAGCAGAGTACAAAGAGACTTGGAGGTAAAGGGAAATGTCTAGTTTTTATTACTATTATTTGTTTCTGAATTCAGCTGCTTGGATTGTTCAAGCTGTTGCATGGAGGTGAATCAAAAGGAAGTGTGGATTAAATGGTGCAGAACAAAGCAATGGGCAAAGATACTCCACTTCCAAAGTAAGCAGCTTTAAGGTAGCAAGTTTACTGAGGCTGTGCCAGGTAGATTTGTACAGTTGATTCATTTCAGACTGGATGCTCAAGGTCAAAGTTACAAAATCAAAGATACAAAGTAAAAGATCTTGACCCTTCCCCCTTTTCTATTCCCTCTCTCTTGATGTTTTCTTACCTTGCAATTAATTATTTGAGTTAGATCCTTGCAGACACTGTTTGTGTTTCCCTTAAATCATACTGATGCTGGATGCAGCTACATACAGTCAGCAGAGAGCACTGCATAATTAATCATTTGAAAACAGATGTTCTTGTAGTGTCTGTGGTACTGAACTGTTGTGCATTAGAGGCAGGAATCTGTCCTGGGCCTTTTTTTTTTTTTCTTTTTTTTTTTTTTTTTTTCCTTTTTTTTTTTTTTTCTTTTCACCATATAGTTCATATCTCAAATTTACTGGAATTATGTCTCAGAGTGCTGGTTATCGACCTTTGATCAGAAAAGCTGGCACAAATTAAGTTTCTTGTCAAATTGTTTTCTTTCTTGGCTGGAGCTTGGGAGATTATTAATGAAATCTCTCTCTTCTGCATTGTTATTTCCCTATTCCCTGCTCACTCCTGTTAAAGGGAAACACCAGTGTTGTCTGTACCCTCTGTTCAGCTCCTGCTCCTTGGAATTACAGACTCTGGGATGTTAGAGAGCTGTGTGGAGAACAGCAAGATGCAGCAGCTCCTCCTCACTGTCTGCTGTGCTCCAGCTGTACTTGGTTGGCATTTACACACTTCAGGAGCAGGCATGTTGCTGATGCCTGGAACAGGCACAGGAGATTGGCCAGGGTTGGTGCTGTTCAGTGTATCCTGCAACAACCAAGAGGCACCTTCATGCAATGGCAGGAGAGTGACACGGAGTAGCCTGTCAGAATCCAAATTCTGGCAGAGCCATGTTGCTGATGAATCCATCCTCTAGAGTAGCTTGAAGGGATATTTGATCTCTGTATTTTTTTCCCAATAAGCAGACCATGGTAAAGATCTTGCTACAGGACAGAGAAGCTAAGTCACACACAAGCAGCAATAGCATAATTTATTATTTATTCAGTGGAGGCATCACATCAACATGCAGCAGTGGAAATGAGACTAGAAAAATTCAGGTTTTACTAAACTTCTTGTTCTTTCTATGATCAAGAAAAGCTGAAGCCTGGCTTTGAGACACAGCCCACCCCCCTTCCCACCCCCTACCGCCTTTTTTTTCCCAAAATGTTTGTTTAGCCTAAGGTATTTCCGGAGATATTTTTTTTTTTTTTCCCCCAGAGAAATGTGTAAGTACATAAATATTGTTGAGTGTTTTTTTCACCTTCACTAATTTCCATTGCAGAAATGCCATGATCTGTGAATCTCAGTAGAGAAAGGCCAGAAGGAGAATTCATCCCTAGGGTGTTAATTACCTCTGATCCCATCCAACCATCAGTCCTATTGCTGGGATTGCCTGTTGGCTTGCCAGCTAGTGCCTTTTTGGATGGCACAATCTTTCATGCAAACATCTGTTTAAGGAAATCTGATATAGGCGATCAACTCCCTCCATGGCTGCTAAATAATGATGCATGAGGAATAAATTCTCCAAGGTGTATAGGGATTCAGAGCTGCAGACAGGCACCCTGTGCATTTTCAAGAGCATGTATGTCTTTTTAAGTACCAGTGTAAACCAGACATGAATTTGGTGTATTGGAAACAAATTAATGACACTAAGAATCTCTCTCTGAGTTTTAGGTGTTAAACACCTTGGAAAAATTGCCTCCAGATAATTTATTGGGGGGATTAAATACAAATATGTAGAGATAGAAGATTAACTGAATTCAAAATAAATCTCCTACAGACCTCAGAACTCTTCTTCACTCTGCTGTCTTGTCCTCCTCCAAAGTAATCTGTACTACAGAGCTAATGACATTGCATTTCTTCCTGTAGCAACAACTGCTTCTGAGAAAAAAATATAAGAAACAGAATAAATTCAGTTATGTTCCATGGGTGACCATTCAAGTCATGTCAGGTAATTGAGTCTGTAAACAGGGTTGAATGAGGTTTCCTGTCTTTCTGGCAGAATACAGAAAGCATGAATAACCTCCCTGCCAATTACAAACAGATAGAGGAATATTGAAAGCATCACAAGATGAAATCTGATCTAGGCAATTACTTCTTTATTGGTGTGCTATGACAATTTACAAACACCTATCTAAAAAGGCATCTCACAGCTGCTTCCATGTATAACCCAAGTTGTTACAGTGGCTCCTTTTTCAGCAGTAAGCACTGAAAAAACCTCTCATACAATATGAGGATTCTTTAGAAATCTGTGCTGGGATAGCTTCTCTGACTGCTTTCTCACCGAAGCAAGAAGTGTGTTTCTGATAGAACTAGGAGAAACCACAACTTCCTGGGGTTGGACCCAACAGAATTAGGCATTCTGTTTTAAAAATGCTTCTTTGCCACTGTGTTTCTATCAGTGACTCCCAGATAGCCAGTGGTTCCTAGATCAGTGGAGCCTTTTCTCCTCTTTCCCAATTTAGGGATTTCTGCAATCCCTAAAGATGTTTATACTCCTATCCTTACCAAAATCAGCAAAGTCCAAAGTAATCTGTAGCTTCACTCTACAGCAAAAGCTAAGATCATTTTTTAACTTACAGAGACTTAAGCTTTGTTTTGATGTTATATTTTGGAACTTGTTTACATGAGATATGTGTAGGTAGGAATGGAAACAACTTCATTTCCTTATGTGGCTTAGAATTATCTTTGAAGTCACCTTTATAGAAAAGCTCAGGTGAGCTTCCTCCACTTGTAGAGAACCAGCACAGGGAAATGCATAAAAGCATTATGGAAATTATACTAATGTCACAAAAATAAGTCTACTGAATATAATGCTAAGCTACCAAGTGAGAAGCTGGATTCCTGGTCAAGTGCCATACAACTCATGCAGGCATGTCTATGATTCCAGAATTTCTAAGTCACAAGAACATTCCTTACTTTTTTTTTTTCATATTGAAAAGAAAATCAGGATCAGATTTAGAATCATAGAATCATAGAATAGATTGTAGGTCCCATAGACTTGTGAGGATCCAGATGACTCAGTAAGTCACTAACTATTTCCTCCTGGAATACAAGGGGGCTATTTGGTTTCCTATCTCTGTCTACCAGCTCCAGAGGCCAATTGCCTTGAGGGCCACCTGTCTTACTGGTAAAAACTGAGGCAAAGTAGGTGTTAAGTACCTCAGCCTTCTCCTCATCTCTATTAACTATGTTTCCCTCCCAGTCCATCAAAGAATGGAGGTTTTCTTTGCCCCTCCTTTTGTTACTAATGTATTTATAGAAGGACTTTTTGTTATCCCTAAC
>VWZY01004221.1:499-20221 GCA_013399075.1 Chloroceryle aenea
GTTTAAGGGTTGTTTAGATGTGGTGTTGAGGTACATGAATTAGGGGTGAACTTTGTAGAGTACGGTTAATGGTTGGACTTGATGATCCCAAGGGTCTTTTCCAATCTGAATGATACTATGATTCTAAGATTTACATTTTCCAACAGAGGGGAGATATCTGGAAAGTAATTAAGAACTAAATTGAAGATCTTATACAAAATTGTGCATATTTTGGGAAGGAGAAAATATCATTATGGGGGCAATGGCATCCAATATGGATATAGAGTAGATGGACCTCCAGATAAAGATTTATATAGTACTCAGCTTTCATGCTATTTCTGCATTAGACAAATACTGGGTAAATGATGCTGATTAATTAATCCCAGTACTATATGACCTTGACAAATACTTAGCTCTTTGCCCATTTCTATTTGCTTTTTTGACACTTTTTTTTAAAAAACTACATCACAATTGATGGTCACTGCTTTTACATTCAACAGTTATACTATGTGATAGTCCTATTGGATTGAAAAGAAATATTTTAATATATTTTGCTTTCTCCCTAAGACTACACAGAGCAGTTTCTAAATGATTTACAGCTTCACAACAGTAAAGAATGACATGGAAGCTTCATTCAGGAGAGATTTCTTATGAATGACAGAGCTAAAATACTAGACAAAAATATACAAGGTTTGTACACATATTTCACAGCTGGTGAGATTTGAACCTCATATTGATCAAAGTTACATTGAATTTCTGAGGTTTGTAGACCAATTTACAGTGGTAAGCCATCAGTTCTGCCAAGAACAATTTCTAAATATTTTCTCTGGAATCAGTTACTCTTTTGCGTCTTAAGCCAAGACAAAAATAGTAGTGGCAAAGAAGGTACAGTAAATCCTATCTAAATTACTTTTTCCTCCCCAGCACTGCACACTGTTGGTATTTATGTGTCTATGTGTGCTTCAACTGTTGTGAAAATGACAAGAAATGTAAGAAAAAAAACCCAACAAACACAAACAGAACAACAACAACAAAAACTAGAGGAGAAAGTCCGATTACATGTTGATTTACATTTTTATGGGAATGAGTGGGATCCTATCATTAACTTGGAATCAGATTGAGCAAAAAGTCAGTTTGGAAAGGTCTTCAAAATGCTTTTTTTTAAAAACTTTCCTTATTCTTGAACTTTAAGAAAAATTCTCAGCTGTTTCCTGCAAATGCTATTTTTGATATTTCTTATAAGTTTTTTAAAAAGACATGCTTTAATAAGAGATTATATACCATAGTTTTATCTTATCTTTACCTCTGCCAGTGTAATTAGAAACGGAAATATTTTTAAGCAGTTTCATTGAAATATTCCACCCCATTACATTAGTCACTACTACATTAGTCATACAGAAAACCTGAATAAACAACAGATCAGCTGAGGATGTCCTCTCTTTGTTGCCTTCAAAATCATATTCTGTATAATTTCTCTTTGAAGAGAGAAAGAATTGGAAAATAAATTGGAAAGAATCCTCTTTAGCCAGTTTAATTTCATCAGAAGTATATATTTTTTTTCATTAATAAATGCAAATTTCCTTGCATGATTGAGGTAGAGACATGTCAAATCCAAATGTCATCTCCTTCATGTCATGCCTTACTATGATAACTCTAGAGAGGGTTATTTTACAACATCACACTGTGAAAATTATTCAGCACTTGCAGAATGGAAATTAATCCTTTTAGAAAACCATATATTCATTGTTAAATATAAAATCCACGTTCATTACTATATATCAACATTTCCTTGAAGGCAGTGGTAGATCAAAAATGTAACGATACACATGAAATATAGATGTGTATATATATACATATACATCTAAATCTATGAACATACTCTTTACTCCTTTAGAAGTACACCATAACTGTATAATGTACTAAAATTTTGTCCTGAAACTTTATCAGAAAATTTATCAGAACCCATTGTGCTATGCTGACTATAAAAAAGGATAAAACAGTATCAGCCAGTCCCATCAAGATGTATATAAAACTACACAGATTAATGTGCAGTGAAAACCCATTTCCAAAATCACAAAGTTATTAAAAACAGGATGGATGAACAAAATTACCTTGATAACTTTCTGTTGCCAAAATTCTATCAGGTAAAAACATATTTCATGGGATTCCCAGTATTTTAGTCTGCCTTCTTAAGCAGAAATACCATTTTGGACATAAAGAATTTAGCTCAAGGTGAGTCTCTGCTGTTTTGTGTACATTGGACAGTAGCTTTTTAATTAAAGTAAGGTAACTTGCAGAGCACATTGCATGAGTAAGAACACGGGACATTAATCTTCTAGATTTTAATGTAAAATACCAATGGCTTGAGGGAATGAATTTTCCTTCCTTAAAACCTTCAGTCCTCGCTGTGCAAGTTCCTAGGTTTGCTAGAAACTGCATCATTTTAATATAGAATAGGAAACTTCAAAATTACTCAAATACTCATATTAAACAGAACTTTTAAGCTTTTTTTCACTTATGTTCAAGATATATTAATTGAACCTTCCCCCAGGCATAAAGGGAATAGAAATTATTGAGAAAATGAATGTTCTAAAATATTATAATTATAAATATTTTATTACACTAACTCTGAAAAATGATCTCATAAATTCCCATTTCTGCCTCTGTTGGCTTTACTTAGCTAGATATGTTAGTAGCTCCCTCTAGTGGTTTTCTGAGTAATAATATTGATCAGAAACCCCTCCAGTGCTCATGTTTATAAATTTTATTCTCTTTAGATCAAAAGTTCTCTTGCATACATGTCACTAGCACAGCATTGCACACTCTCACATCATGAAATGCAGCACAGTCTAAAATGCCAAGGCTTTTGTTGTGAACCAGAGTCTGTACTAGGTGAGCATGAGGGATTTAATGTATCCATGTATTTCATTAGAAGGAAAAGAAACACCTACTGTAAGTAGGCAATGAATATGACTAGGTTGAAAAAAATTAAAAAGTAAAAATACTGAGTTCATAATTTAACCAAATCAATGCACACTATTGCCTTCCATCATTAATATTTGCATTATTTTGAATGCAGTAAAAACTCCTTACGATTCTCAATAGCAACACTTACAATTACACAGAACACTCATCCTTGCTACCTGTAAGGACAGCTTTATTTTCACAAGTCTTGTAGTCTCTTCTAATTGATCCTGCTTTGGTAGAGGGGGTGGACTAGATGATCTCTAGTGGTCCCTTCCAAATGCTAACATTCTATGATTCTGTTTTCTACCTTTGCCTGTCTCTGTGGAAAACTTTATTATTCTGTTTCTTTTTAAAAAGGACAAAGGAAAAATGTTTTAAAGGGAATGACAGTGACTCAGTTTGTACCTGTGCAGTCTCAAAGAGCCAACCATATAAATGCAACAGGTTCCCATGTCTTTGTATTTGCTATGGAAGAAGCCCTTTCTTTTCTGTAGTTGTGATTTATAAGGCTCAAGGCACTTTTTTTTCATATTTAATTTCCATTAATATTGTAATAGTAATTTGCTCCAGATTGTTGCTTTTGGGACTCCATTCTGTTTTCTTTTGTATGCTTAGTAAGTAAAAAGTCTGCTATTTTTTTAAGCCAAGAACAAAACAAAAAATTAGAGAAAGTAACTGACCATCCACACCACATGAAAACTTGCAGAAAAATGAAGATAGGAGCGGACATCATGGCAGAGGCACGACTCGTTGTGCATATAGGCTGATCCTATTAATAACGGGCAAAGTAGCAAGTAGAGGAAAGGAAAGAAAACACAGAAAAAAAGACATACAAGATGAGATATCATGCAGATTGCTGGCAGTTAGCAGAGTTAATGTGAAAGCATCCACCCAAGAGCAAGAGATTCACAGCAAATTTTGCAAATAAACTTAACCAAAACAATCCACTGTTACAAAACACATGACTTACACACTGATCAGCACATCGAGCTAGTGAGCAAGAGTTGTACTTTCACACACAATCACACGAGAAGGATTTGGAATATATAAAATTGTAAAATAAGTTTTGGATGTTTTTTCCACTTTGCATAATCTTTGTTGGCCAGTAGGAAGAGTTTCTTTTTAAAATACAATTTGGTTACTATAAAAATGCATTGAATACCAGCTGTCTGGACTTTTTTAACATTAGTGTCCTCTCAGTAATTGTGCCTTACTAAGGAAAAGCAGAGAATATACTCAAACAAAACCTGGTATACAACAGTTTAATCCAACTATCTGCACTAATTTTAGACAGTCTTTCCCTTGCAGAAATGGGATGAGACATTACAGATGCATTTTAAAATATTTATTTTATATAATGGTAAATATTTCCCTGTTCAGTACTTTCTGTCTTGAAATTTCTTCTAGACAATTTGAATTCAACAAACTGTCTTTCATGAAGTATTTTGAAAGGCAAGAGAGGCAGTATATGCATAATATCGGAGTCACAGTTATAATCTTTCTCCTCCAAAAGTGTAATACATACAGGGAGCTCTAAACAGCTATGCTGATTTCAGTAACGCAATGCACTTTTATACCTGTTAAGGTATAATGTCAATATGCATTTGAAGAATTTCTAAGAATATCCTAAATCAGATATCATGCTTTTAATCATTTAACAACACTTTAAATAATATTTGGAAACATTAATATAAAAATACTACTTTCAAGACAGGATTATCATCTATTTCTGAAAGCCATTGAAGATCTGAATTTCACAGCACCATACAGAGACCATTAGTTTTTTGGTCATCGATTAATTTTTTTCTTCTCATTGGGAATCATGTGTGAAAGTGCAATGATTGTAGGAAAGGCAGATAAGAAAGCAGCTGTTAATTTAATGCTAATCATGGGATAATTGAAATAGAGTGGCTATGGTCTAGAGTGAACAGTATGTTTAGTGATAGATAGGTTACCAGGCACCAAGGTACATTTAAATATTATTCACTACTTCTCTAAAACAGTTCTACAGTTGTTTATAAACATAGTCTTAAAGTCTTAAAAGTTCAATTTTACCTGTTTGGCTTCATCAAAACAGACATCAGGACCCTTTCTGTATCTAGGTTGTTTGACCATTTCACAAGGATTTGGCCCTTCATCTGTTTCTCTGGTTAAGGAGCATGACTTCTTCATGCATTGTACATTACCAGGAAAAATATTCTGGTTTACTTTTGTGGGAGAAAAGAAGTTTTATGGTAGCTCAGATAGTACTGAAATAAACATCAATAGTCACAGTTCCTTGTAAAGAAAACCAGCTCAACCCTCCAGATAAATCAAAAATCCTTTTTTTCACAGTGCTTTAAACAAGAAAATAAATATTCTGCATGACTTTTTAGAATCAGTACTTCCAGAACCATACACAAGATCAAAACAAAAATTGAGGTTTTATAAGATTTTCTGTATTACTCTTATTACTATTGCATAAATATTACAGAAAATATTTGATAAAGTATTAAACTTTCAATGGTGCTGATTCATTATAGCTTACGCTACTACCATTGAGTTATTCTGCTAAAATATAAACAAGGAAGAATGTTTGGAAAAGTAATGCAAGCTGAAAATTCTGTAAAGGCCAACAAGAACTACTGGGTTTATTACGTGTACACCTATATTATCCCAAAGATCATAGACAAGATCATCCCACTGTAGGCTTTGATAGTAAATGACAGAGAAGGGAGACAGAGAAAACGCTGTCCAAACTAATAGCAGAATAGCAGGATAGAAAGGAGAGCAGTGACAAGGTATTAATTATTTATCTGTAAACATGAGGTAATGCTTTTGATTACATTTCTGAAATATGTAATTGTTTATATTTAAGTGCAAATACTCTAATCCACATTTGCCACAGGCTAACAAGGGACACGAGTCATTGCAGCATACTAGAAAGGCATATATATGGTGAACTGTAAAACTGTTTTCTGTTGACCCTGCTTATATTACCATTCAGGATATTAAGCTTTTTTATTCCACCGTTGGAATTATACACATTAAAGCTAAGCTATAGTGTTTCACATAAAACTGAGCAGCAGAAATTTACTTATCTTAGTAGCTCTAACTTATCCTTGAAGAAATCCTATTCATGCACTACTGTGGAGTACTACAGGAAGTTAATTGCAATGAGTGGAGATGCCCAATGGAAGACAAGGCAAGAGGACAACATATTTAGTTCTACAGATCCACATCTGTTTTCGTTCAAAAGTTATAATACTCAACTCCCCTTTCTTCTGCCAGGGCCCAGCTGAAAGAGAAGTCAACATGCAGAAATATTTCAAAAGTCCATGTGTACAAGCAAAGCTGTACCCACCAGAAAGAAGCAGAGACTAATAATAACCACCTGAATATCACCCAAAGGTCATTCTGTTTGCTTGTTTGATGGTATGCTGGATTTGCATTTCACAATATACCTTAGTTGTAGAAAAGAGAGAATAGCTTAGTATTGCAACCTTGGATCAAAAATAAAATAGTTTGTTTAGTCAAGATAAGCCTACCCAGCTGCTCCAGCTGCCATTTGAGGTTATTTACTGCTTTCTAGCAGGTTTGGGCCCCACAGAGAAATGTCATGTGCCCATTTCCCTTCAAACATGCTTCATTTTCTATAGTGAGTATTGTCTATAAATTCAGAGAGTGGCAATTGTTAGACCATCATGGACAGAAGCCAATCAGAATATTGGGCTGTATTTACATAGTTCCATGACAACATGGATATTGCTTCCACCCCGATGTAACTTCCTTTTCAGCCCAAGTGTAGATAGAATTCCAGTTTTATTAATGGGGGAATGAGCGCATTACTTGTGCCAAAGAAACACTGTCATCTCTACCACTATATGCTTTTCTTTCACAAATGGGAGAGGCTATTTCCACTAACTTCCTGACATGTACAAAGGTATTCCTAATTGTTTTCCATATTTTATCATAATAATCCAAATTATGATTTACCACCTCTAGCACGCTATCATCAAGTATATATATATCAGAGAAAAACTGAGGTGAATTTCTCCTGGCCTAGAATATGTGGCAATCATGCTACTAATATGTGCACAAACAGGCCATTTTTTCCAAGTATAATCCAGTACATCATAGCCAAAAATCAATCCATGTTACTATATAACATGATTTTAAAGGATACCCGGCTTCTCTGCTTGCATCAGTGGCTTTGGGTCACAGGAGCGGCACAGCAGTTGGCTGTCACTAATAATGAATACTAGATTGGTATTTGAAATCTTCTCTGCATGATAAAGTCTAGGAAAAAAGCCAACAATAGCCTATGTTTACAAGAAACAAGAAAATATGTATTTGAGAAGGACACATAGTATTGGAATAAAAGTAGTCCCAGCTCACATATTCAGTCTGTCTAATACTGTTCATCTTTTCCACTAGTGAAAAGTAAGAAACATTTATCACAAATTTTGTAATCTTTTTGACATTTCCATGAAAAAAGCCATAATATGACTTTAACTGAGTTAATAACAAGCTCTTTACTGCTACAACAGTGGCTGTACTGATAAATAAAATCAGTTCAGCATCAATTCTTCCTCTGAAAACACTGTGAAAATCCCTGACAACAAAAATAAACAAGCAAAACTCCAACATACACCTGTCTGTAAGAAGGGTGAGAAAGAAGTTTAGGTTATGTATGCTATGTACTGGATGTGCATTTGTTGCATTTTTATGTAAATATAATTCCACAAAAGGCCTTTAAGTTAACAGGATCATTTACAAATTATAGATAACTAAATATGAAGTATTATAACTTTAATCTATACATACTAAACCTCATGCATTAGATACCAAAAGTAAGAATATTTCTGGATTTTTCAGGGGTATTTTTCATGTATGCTTTAAATTTACTGGAAAGGCAGACAGACATTCAAAAAAGCAGAGAAAAACATCTTAGTATTTCTTAGTCATTAAGAAAATACATTCTACCTGTCAAAGAGAGAATAGGCAATATAACAGGTTAATTGCTTTTCATGGATTCTAAATATATTTTCACACATTAGAAAAATACAGGCAAGTATTTTCATATAGGTGGTAACCACTCCATATAAGCAGATTTTTATTACAGTTGTGTGAATTGATTGGATCATTTCTGAAATTTCTCAGCTGATGAGTTCATACCAATGACTGGGTACAATAAGAGGGCAAAATACCTGTTAATTAAATAATTGATATTGTTAATTGTTATTGTGTGTTATTGTGATATTACATATGTAGTTGTTTAAAGCAGCTTAAGTTGTTCTTTCAAACAACAGTTTAATGAGTTCTCTGCACAACCAGGTACAGCAGCAACATGGATAAGAAAGTGGGAAAAATGTCTGTGTCTTTTGGCTGTATTCACCATTCCACAATGTCCTCCATCTTTCTTTCCTGGATTGAAATACTGTCTTCAAGACATTTGAAATCTGACTCATAGTTTTAATTTCTAAGACATTTTCAGAAACTCTTAATGTATGCAGATTTTTAACCCACAAGGCTTTTGTATGAAACACAGAACTACATCCAAGTTGCTCTGTCTCTGAGATATGAAGCTGTTTAACATAATATTGATCATCTTGGCACATGGAGCCTGAGGACTACTTCTTTTAATCATAAAACAAAGAAGCATGGTTTGCTTAATAATACCCACAGCTCTTAAATCATGAACACAATTGACTAGAAGGTAAATTTGAAGATAAGTTGCGTAATCTTCTTGACCATCAAGAATTCCAATACATAGCCAGATTAAAGAAAATCATCTCCTTCTGAATGTTGTAGAACGCCTTTAAACTGACATAATAAATTAAAAGAAAACAAATTGTAACAGAGATAAAATATTCATGGAGCATATACAAGCTAAAAACCAAAACTCTGAAATATTGCTATCATTCCTTAATTATTACAATTAAAATTAATTCTAAATAATTACAAAGAAAATGCAATGTATCATTTAATGCCTACACACCACTCTGTCTTGCTTCTGTAAAGTTTGGTGTAGTTATTCCAAAATACACTTTTTGTTCTTATAATAGTGTCATTATCTTTTGTAAAAAAAATTAATATCCCAAAGTTATTTATATTGAAGAAATTTTACCTGGAGCAGTTTATACAGTCTACAATCCCACCAAAGGATTTATCTTCATTTTCAAAGAAATACTGAGTTTGCTCAGTGATGCAGCTTGTTTTAGGCAGGGCAGCACTGAAGTCATCATCTTCCATATCAGCTAACAGAAAAAAGAAAATAAATAAATAAACAATGACATTATTAAGTCACAGATGCAATTGGGAGATCCAAATATGGCCCCCAGCCTAGATTCTTACCTTCTACTTCACTCAAAGTTGACTCTCTAACACTCTCTTGACTTACCTGCTTCAAGGAAACGTGGAAAAGTCAAGCTCAAAAACAGCTGCTGTAAGATAGACCTGAACACAGAAATACAATATGTATTTGTTAAAAGCTCCTTTTCTTCTTTTAATGTTAATGGATCCTTAAAAACTACTCAAATAAGAGTTAATAACAACAAAATCATCATGGCTTATTATGCTTTAACCAGATATTAAAGCTGTATTTATTTAAACTTTTCACTTTGAATCTTTTTTTTCACATTTTCTCCCAGGTCTTCTTTCACACTAAACTTTTATTCTACTATTGACATTTGCTATCATTTCTGTGTGTAACTTACATAATAGAAATGTTACCATGCCATTTGTGTCCTTTTATACCTCTGTGGGAGGGAGAAGAGGCATTTTGGTGTTACTCTAAGACTTAAACCTACCAGAACTCCTTTTGAACACACTCAGGGAAAAAGCTCCTGAATTAGGTACTTTACCTTAAGGTTCCTTAATTGGACGAGAAAGAGATGAATATTGGAATATTACAAGTGTATTATAAAAATCATTACTATAGCAGTTGACTTTTTAAATCATCTCTATTCCAGCTCTTGAGGCATGGAATATATTTTCCTCCTAGATGTTGCCAAAACACTTAGGCTTAAAGTGCTCCATTTATGTCAAATTAATTTTCTTCACTCAAGATAATATTTTTCGTATTTTATTTATCTGCAGCAAGTACTGTCTTTCCACATACATGGCCTCCTTCTCCTCTAACAACTTGTCAAAACAGGAATTGCAACAGTTATATACCTTGACTCCCTATTTCTGCTTAAACCTTCCTAAATTTTAGTTTCCTGTCATCACTTTTTAGGTTTGCTTCTACCTATAAATATGATGTTATCTCTCCTTATCTCATTCTGTTTTAACGTCTGTTCTGCAGAGAGAAGGGACTGTATTGTTTAATTTAACCTCCAAGATGTTCTCCTTTTATCCTTTTTATCATGTGGAAAGAATCTGCCTGCCACCTTTCCAGTGGAGGCATTGCCTGAAGAAGCTCTGGATTCACAGCCACACCTTTGTGCCTTGAGTCATCTGATGGACAGTGCACCAACCACCAGGGATAAGAAAAGACCTGATGCCATTCAACAGTGATGTAATTTGCTGACAGAAAATAGTAATCCTTATAAGGGCTTACAAGGATTTACATGGAACTGAGTGAAAAATGCAGCCTGGAAAACTGTAAAATCTGAGTTAAAAGAGCATGAAGGATACATACTGTCTTAAAAATGCTGTTGTATCTGATAGAAATTTTGAAAATTATCACTCACAGTTTTATCCCATATTGTTTCCTGAAACACTATAGTTTTCTTTAATAACCTGGTTTATCTTATTTCTCTGCATTTGCATTTGCCAGATGCCTCACTGAATGCATTTTTGGTCACCCCTTTTCACTCTACTTGCTTAATGGCCTTCTCTCTCTGCTTCTGACCTAGATGGCATTAAAAGCATGTCCATAGAAAGTACTTTCATGTGGTGCTTTCAAGCTAAACATCACATAAAGATAAACCTCAGGTCTAAATTGAGTCCAGATCACCAAGTCTGATTTGAACACTGATAAACTAAAGTGTCTATTTAAGAAGAGCTCTAGTTTCTCTTCCAGATATTACCCATCTCCAGTTTTTGAGGTTTGCTCTTGTCCAAGAAAACTGAGATTTTTGCTGTTGCTGTTAAAAAATTTAACCAACAATAGAAACCAACATACAATCTTCACGGTGCTATCCATGAGAAAATTACTACCTGTTTGTTCAGCTGCTGTATATTTTAACTCCTAAATTCATGAAGTAGGCAATTTATTCCAGCTTGGTAATTATTATAAAAAAATAATCATCATGAAACTCTAGAAAAGTAACAGTTTCTAAGGATGCAATACACACCGGTGCAAAAGTATCATGTCAGTCCCAAATACTGGTCCCAGTGTAGTGCTGGAGGGAGTAGCTGACAGTGGTGTTTATCTACATGGATCTCAAATAAGTGAAATGATTTCTGTGGCTATTGTTAAGAAGGGACAAACCAAAGGCAAAAGGAAAGAAAGCTCCTAAATGGATCTTTAGTTTTAAAATTCATCCAGTATTCTGATTAAGAAAGATAAATCTCATTACTAATGTCATCCTGTCTCTCTCAAGGTTGATCCTAAAACTCTGCAATAGTCCAAATATACCAGCTCTTCCTCTCAGCTATAGAAAATGCTAAGACCAGGACTATAGAATTATCCAAGATGTTTTATATATATTTGCTTCCTTAAAGTCATTCAGTAGTGCTTTTCACGTTCTAATTCAACAAATCAACTAATCCTTATCCTGAGAACATTTAACTCAAATGTGCCATCAGATAACATATTGGCTATCCTGCAGTCTGAAGCAAGACTTCTTTACATTTTATAATAGAGAAGCTTCCTTGCTTACAAGCTAGCAGGGCTCACTGTCAGAGGTATAAACTAGACAAGAAGAGGAAGGTGATAACATCAGGCTTATCCAGTGCAAGCTGTGACATGACACACCAAGATCAAAGGGACTGGGTGCTAGTGAGGGCCCTGAAGCTGTTGCTCTGAAATGTTCTGGCTACACTGCAGCACATGAAGTCTTACAGAGAAGAGCCAGTGGCTCCTGAAGTAATAGGAGCCAATAGGGAAACAGTGGTTAAATACCTCAAAGGAGTTTCTTATTTTCTACTGGTATGTCGGCCAGAAAAGGAAGGTCAAAGAAAGTGTACCACCCTGATGAGAAAGACTGGCAAGCTGGTAACAACAGAAGAGAAGGCTGAGGTACTCAAACTTTTTTGCCTCAGTCTTCACTGCAACCTCTCTTCCCACACCTCTCAAGTGGATGGGCCATAAAATGGGGACCAGGGGTCAAAGTTGCTCCCACTGTAACAGAAGATCAAGTCTGTGACCACTTGAGGAACCTAAACTTAAGTAAGTCTATGGGACCTGATGAGATGCACCCCAGAATACTAAGGGAATTGGCAGGAGTAGTTACCAAGCCACTCCACATGACATTTGCAAAGTCCTGGCAGTCAGGTGAAGTCCCTGGTGACTGGACAAGGGGAAACATTGCACCCACTTTTAAAAAGGGTTGAATGGAGGACCCTGGCAACTACCAACCTGTCAGCCTCACCTCTGAGCCTGGGAAGATCATGGAAGAGATCCTCCTAGAAGCTATGCTAAGGCACATGTAAGACAGGGAAGTGATTCAAGACAGCCAGCAGGGCTTCACTGTGGGCAAGTTCTGCCTGACCAACATAGTGATCTTCTATGACGGAGTGACAAGTGGACAAGGGAAGAGCCATGGATGTCTTCTCTCTGGACTCCTGTAAGGCCTTTGACATAACCTCCACAACATCCTTCTAGCTAAACCGGAGAGATAAGGATTTGATGGGTGGACTGTTGGGTGAATAAGGAATTAGTTGGATGGCCACATTGAGAGGGTAGTGGTCAACAGCTTGATATCCAGATGGAGACTGGTGACAAGTGGTGTCCCTCAGGGGTCTGTTTTGGGACAAGTGCTGTTCAATATCTTCAGCTACGACAGACAGTGGAATCGAATGCACCCTCAGCAAGTTTACAGATGACACCAAGTTGAGTAGAGCAGTTGACACACCTGAGGAATGGGATGTCATCCAGAGGGACCTGNTGGGATGTCAGCCAGAGGGACCTGGACAAGTTTGAAAAGTGGGCCCATGTGAACCTTCTGAGGTTCAGCAAGGCCAAGTGCAAGGCCCTGCACCTGGATCAGGATAACCCTCAGTATCCATACAGGCTGGGGTATGAAGGGTTTGAGAGTAGCTCTGCAGAGAATGACCTGAGGGTACTGATGGCTGAAAAACTGAACATGAGTCAGCAATGTGCTGTCACATCCCAGAGGGAAAACTGTATCCTGGGCTGTATCAAAAGAAGCATGGCCAGTAGGTTGAGGGAAGTGATTCTGCAGCTTTACTCCACTCTTCCAGTGTAATGATGCCCTACCTGGAGTACTGTGTCTAGCTCTGGGGTCCTCAGCACAAGAAAGACATTGACCTGTTAGAGTGAATCCAAAGGAGGGCCACAAAAATGATCACAGGGTTGGAACACCTCCGCTACGAAGAAAGGCCAATAGAATTTCATTTTTTCAGCCTGGAGAAGAGAAGGCTCCAGGGAGACCTTATTGTGGCTTTTCAGTATTTATAGGGAACCTATAAGAAAGATAGGGACAAACTTTTTATCATGTCCTGTGGTGATAGGGCAAGGGGGAAAGGTTTTAAACTAAAAGAAGGTAGATTCAGACTGGAAGGAAGAAAGAAATTTTTTAATGCTGCTTACTGCAGGGAGGTTGGCCAAGATGAACTTTCAAGGTCCCTTCAACCCAAACTACTCTCTGATTTTATGATTCTATGATTCATGTGTTTTTGTAAAATTATTCACTGAAAAGCAAACATTGTTTTTCTTAAGACTTTTTGCTAGAAAAAGGGAAAGATAATATACTGAAACAGAGTGATAAGTAACCTAAATGTAATAATTTCATGTGAACCTTCACACCTGTCAATCAGACTTAGGCCATTATCCCATCTCTGCTTCCTGAAGCTGATTTTGCAAAGTCAGAACACACAATCACAAAACCTGTCAAGAATAGTTTTGAAATCATCTGTCAACAGAACACTGATTTTTCCAAGCAGTTTGGAGACCTAGATAAGAATTTTAACTATGAGCAACTACAGAAACAAAGGGTTCAGAGCAGTTTTATGGAGGGAAAAAATTTAAAAAAATTATTCTTGCTTAAACATCCAGATTTCCTACATACTTGTACTTACCAGGCAGCTGCCGAAGCCCACCATCCTAGATGCAAAATATCTGTTATTGTAGGCTGTGAAAAAAACCAACAGATATTATGTTGTTTTTTTAAACTCCTGTAGACTTTTAAGGGGGTGTAAGTCACCACACAAAGGACCACTTACCACATAAGCAGAACGAAGTCCAGCTCCTTGCTTTGGTTCTTCTTCAGGATCACAGACAGACTGATAGTCATATGACTTGTTAAAGGCATACAGGGACATGTTAATCAGGTTTCGCATCAGGCCAGGATCAATTTCACCAAAGAACCTTCCAATCTGATGAGGGAGAATATACAAAGATAAGTTAAAGTATTTCCACATATTTTCTGATAAAGAAGTGAACAGTTCTGATTTCCCCCCCACTATCTTTTTCCTGTACACAACTCATCCAGTTGTGCTGCTTACATATTTATTTATTTAACTATTTCTTTCCCAAAAGAAAGATGCATAACTCCAGTTAAATATTAATTGTTAAATGCACTATCAGTGATACTACCTTCCTTACAGAAGAGCAAAAAGAATGTGAAAAAGAAGGTATATGGATGCCATACTATGTGCCCCCACCATCAGCAGCCTACTAGTCTAAGAGCAGAGCAAAAAGAATGCAATTCAATAGGCATATAGCATCTTAATCATAATCAAGACACTGAAAAAATCCTAACAAAAGAACTGGAATTTATGAATCATCAAAATTTTTGTGATTTGGAATTGTTATGCTTAGGGTAAGCTAAGAGTAAAAAGCTCAGTTTATTTTTCCTCTTAAATCTTCTTCCTATTGTTTTTGATGTACTGTCCTTAAAAATATACATACCTGTTGTGTATATTCATCCCGATTTGACATCAAAAGAAAGCCACCATCGTCAAGGATAACACAGTCCACATGCTATTGTAAGACAGTAAAAGATGTTTTACAGGATTTGTCAAGAGAATACACTGTAAGAAACTATTTTTTATTCAACTATCTTCAAATCTATGTGGCTTAGGCTAAATCACAACCCCATAGCCAAGGGCCAATACTAAGCTATAATAAGCAGCACTATCAGTATTATAAAAGTTTGTACAGATCAAAGGATTATTTGTGGCTTAATTTCATAAAAGTTGTTTTGTAAATTCTTATTTGCTCAATACTTTTTTAGCTCTAAGACTGCTATATCCTTAAATCTGATTATAATTTAATCTCAACTCAAAGTAAGGGACTACAACTTCTTATGTACTTCAGCCATGCTTAAGGTCCTTTTCCATTGGTAGATTTAATGGTAAAAATCTTAAGGGCAGACTCTCAGCTTGCTAGTTGTGATTATTTTCGCATGCCAAGGACTGCAGTGGCTTTCTTCCAGGTGTCAGGTGCAGGAATGGGAAGCCCACTACTTCCCTATACTTTTCACTTTGTGAAAGTCCCTTGCAGTCAGAGATTGGACAGGTAGCAATGAGGCCAAACAGATAACCTCTCAGAGTACCCTTTTTGCCGTAACTCTTGCATTTAATGATCTTCACACTGCACAAAAGAACTTACTTTCCTCAGGATTCACCTCATGCTTTGAAAAGTACTGTTATATTTTTCTCACACATTAATTCACACCACGTTGTATCACTTTTACTCTATTTTTTTCTTCCTTCTAGTTCTCACAACCTCATTAGAATAATTCTTGCAATAGCCATTTCACCTGACATTTATAACCCCTTATACCCCCTCCCCTCCTAATCTTCATCTTTCTCAAGACACAAATGGCTAAGTCCTTTTTTTTTCTGCAAAATCAACCCTCAAATAATAATGATAGAATCATTTTCTTAAATAAACCTAGAGAGAGTGAATTTTCACATTCTTCTAGATATTCATAAACTGAACGTATTCTTACCATGCTGTTTCTCTCACAGCCACAGATTTCACTGTTGCACTAAAAAAAAGAAGTACAGTAGTATTCACAAAAATGTTTCAAAAGAAACTGTCTTCTGCAGTGATATTAATCATTCAAGACAAGAACAAGTGATTTGATTTGCAATACCTGTATATTAATTTAAAGTAATTTCAAGTGTGTGTTGTTTATCACAAATATTTCTGTGAACAACCTGTATTCAGTAGTTATCAACAGCACAATCTCTACTATCTTTCACCAAATCTCTGATACATCTTTTTTATGTATGTTAATAAATTAAAGACAAACACTGCAGAGGACTTTTCAGGATGGCAGTGTTGTGAGTATAAAGTCAAAGAGAAAGACACGAGCATTTCCATGTGCTTGGGGTATAGAAGGAAAGCCTAAGAAACGTTTTGCCAAGTATCTTTTTTTGACCATGAAAAGCTTCACCAGTCTCAAAGCAGAGGATTGCCATGTGTTAAAGGAAGCACACACTCTCCACTTAGCTTTTATAACTTTGACTACTAATGTGTTTTTTTCTTGCAGTATGTGTATATAAACACACACGTAACTGTATTCTTGTATTACATCCTGAAAAACTACCAGATAATGCTGCAGTCATTCATCTCAAATTAATTGTGATATTCGTCTTTGTTTCTCTTTTTCAGCTAAGTATTTCTGCCCTTGACTCTTCTGACATTTAGGCAATGCTTTTACCTACACATTGACCCACAGCTCTAATACCTAAAACAACCAGATATTGATTCCCTTCATATACGATGAACCAAACAACGCTGTCTCATCCATTTGTTCTATAATTGTCTTAATTTTGAGCCTCTCCTTTCCCAATACACTCTTAATTCCTTAGCTTTTCCTTACTTTTTCCCATTCAAAAGTCACAGAAGGACTTTTCTCCTTCCCTTTTACACCTAAGTATTATATGTAAAGAACTAAAAGGATTAGGCACCTAATTCATTAGGTTCTACTAAAAAGCTGTGATGCCGGTTGCATTATAAATCCTTACTGTTCACTGCTTACTCATCCTCCATATTAAATAAAAATTGATTCACGAATTCTTTTGCAGATTTTACTCCCTGCTACAGCATAATCTTAATAGGTAGACTACAAGAGAGAATATGTCATTTTTCTTTTCTGTTCATACCCACGTTCTACAATTATAAAATGAAGACATACAAAATACAATCTATTTCAACACAGATTTATTTTGTGCATTTGGATGATTTAAATACCACAACTACTTGGCAACTATGCATCAGTGTGACTCTGGAGCAAAGAGCTACTAGACATATTCGCATCTGAAGCTTTGAGAAATGCAAATAAAGTTCAAAAAAGACTTGGTCAATTGCTTACCAGGCTCTTGATTGTGGTTTTTGTGAAATTTTCCATCCAGCTGGTTGCGTCAATTTTTATTCCAACAACTAACAAGAAATACATGGAAGTCTTTTTTAGTAAAAGGAAAAAAAAAAAAAAAGGTAACTCTAGAACTAAAAAAAAAAAAAAAAGGAGAAAAATTATGGTAACAGCAGACTAATAAATTAAGTACTCTTACTCAAACACAACCAGATCTTTGGCTTGATTTCCACTAGCAAGATTAAAACAGTTTCAGAGAAAAGAATGTTATATAAAGTGAAGTTCCTTTGAAATCTCAATTAAATTTCTAATTCACTGTTTAGCAACAATCAAATAACTATTGTATTTAGAATTTCAGCACTACTCTATCTTACCTGCAGGTTTCAGAAGCTTCCCATCAATTGTTATTTCCACAGCTCTGCTTACCATAATACCTGTTTCATAGCTACTGGCACCACTTTCTGAGAACATAAAAGGGAAAAAAAATTACAAATATTACAGTGATATAAAAGCCTCTCCACTGAAACTGAAAAGAATGATTATTCAAATACCCAGAATGATTTTTTAAAATCCTGATTCAAAAGCATTGACCCAACTGTACTATGCATTTATCACCTGACATCGCTGAGATCGCTAACATCTGGATGAGTAAGAGGAATACTTTAGTTTTCTTCATTCACTTTTTTACATGTCTTCACTGCTTCATAAAGTTACTGTAGCTTTTTTTTTTTTTCCTGCAGAGCCATGAATAGCTTTACACATGTGAGCAGTTCTTTTAAAACCAGGATCAGAGCCAAAGATTTTATCCTGCTGTCATCTGTGTATTTTTCAATGCAATGTATACTGACACCACTCACTAACCAACAATTACTTCTCTGATGGACCTCAGCCTGGTTTCAACACTGCTTAGTATGAACAACAAGTTAAAAGTACATTCCCTGGAGCTCTTTGAGGAACAACAGAGGCTTCAGGGAATTTATTTAATTACCTTGTTAATATTTTATTGAGAAAAGATGCAATAAATAAGTATGAAATAACAGCAATAAAAGGTGTCATATGTTTAAGAGAGGAGTATGTAATTTGTGGTAGCATCTGCATTTGGATGAGCTTGGCAAAGTTAATGCTGCTCACATCAGTAATGTGCACTTATTATTGTGCTAAAAGTTTTAGATATCACAGTATTTCAGACAAACTGGTTTTAGTGAGTAGCAGCATTTTGAAATAGAATTTAAAAGCATAGATTACACTCACATAAAGATATTGGTATCATTGACTCATCTGAAGTGCATTTATGCCAATGCACGCAATATGAGCAACAAACGGGGAGCTTGAAGCCATGATGCACGAAAAAAACTATGACATAGTGGCTATCACAGAAACGTGTTGGGATGCCACACGTAATTGGAGTGCCACAATCGGAGGCTACAAGCTCTTCAGGAGGGACAGACAGGGAAGGAGGGGTGGTGGAGTGGCCCTATATGTTAGAGAATGTCATGAGACCTCAGAAATCAAGTTTAGCAATGACGAAGCTGAGTCTGTTTGGGTTAGGTTAAGGACTAATAAAGCTGATATAGTTGTGGGAGTCTGCTATAGACCCCCCAACCAAAGCAGTGAGATGGATGAAGCTTTCTATAAGCAACTGAGGGAAATCTCACAGTCACTTGCTGTTGTGCTTGTGGGGGACTTTAACCTCCCATATATCTGCTGGGAATACAACACAGCAGAGAGGGAACAATCCAAGAGGTTTCTGGAATGTGTGGAGGACAACTCTTTCTCGCAGATGATAAATGAGACAACCAGGGAAGGTGCCCTCCTGGATCTGCTCCTTGTGAACAGGGAAGAACTTGTGGGGGAAGTAAAGGTTGGAGGCCATCTAGGGCACAGTGATCACGAGATGATTGACTTTTCAATCCTTATGGAAACAAGGAGAGCGGTTAGTAAAACTGCCACCTTAGACTTCCGGAGGGCAAGCTTTGACCTATTCAGGAAACTGATTGACAAAGTCCCTTGGGAGGATGTGCTGAGGGATACAGGATTCCAACAAGGCTGGACATACTTCAAGAGAGAAATCTTTAAGGTGCAGGAGCAGGCTGTCCCTACCCACCAAAAAACAAGCAGACGGGGAAAGAGACCAGCCTGGATAAACAGGGACCTCTGGATGGACCTCAAGAACAAAAGGAGAGTCTATGACTATTGGAAGAGAGGACAGATCTCTCATGCAGACTATAAAGATGTAGTGAAGCAATGTAGGGAGAAGATTAGGAGGGCCAAAGTGCAGCTAGAGCTCAACCTAGCTACGGCTGTGAAGGATAATAAAAAATGTTTCTATAAATTCATT
>VWZY01004221.1:25752-58401 GCA_013399075.1 Chloroceryle aenea
CCAAAAAAAAAAAAACAAACAACCCACAAACAAACTAAAACAAAACAAAACAAAACAAAACCAACCAACCAACCAAACAAAAAAAAAAAAAAAACAACCCAAACCCAAACAAAACAAAACAGTGAAGATAAAAAACAAAATCACATGATCTGGGCATGAAAGCTCTCATTTTGACAAATTCCCAAGTAAATTGCCAAGTATTTTTGTTCAGGAAAAGTTTCAGTGAATTGAAAAAAAATACTTACATGATGGACTGCTTGGAGTATTTCTGTCAATAAATTCATTGAAATTCAATAGAAATTCAGTGTTGTTTTCTGATTTTTTTACATCACTACAGTATTCTCTGAAAAACAACACAACATCAGTCCTCTCAAGTTTTTCTTTGCTACTAAAGAAGACAAATATAGTTCAGCAATTTTATAGTCCAAGCAGGATCATACAACTACAATGAAGTGTCTGACACTACTAACTCAACTGCCTACCATGGTCAATATTGAATGTTGACCATATTGAATATTTCAGGCATCTATAGTAAATATAATAAAGTGCCTGGCTAAATTCAAATTATAAGAAAATTCTATGTATAAGATAGGGTGGAGATTCCCAGAAAATGCACTCAGGATTAGTGTAGGACATGAAATTAGGGTATCAGGGAGTCTGTAAATGAAACAAGAAAGTCTCCAGTGAATTTAGACTGCTCCTGGATTAAACTATACTGGAAAGTACATGCATTGACGGTTAAAACACATTCACTTCATGCTTAACTGAGGATAGATTTATGGATAAGGTTCTATTCTCTGAGAAGTTTTAAAGGCAATTTTAATACGGTACACATCATGTAAACATATATGGTGTTTCTGTTTTGACATATATAAAATAGATAAACAGTAAACTACTCTTCTTTACACAATGTAATAAAGTAAATATCATTAGACAATTCACTGAATGCAAGCAAGCACATTAGAAGTCACTGGGCATTTAAAAAGTAAATATTAGATGGTGAGCAGCATACAAAAACTTTAAAACACAGTGAATATTCAGCAGTGAGGCAGAGAGCTCTGTTTTTACATGAGCTTTTTACATTAAATTAATTCTAAGAACAAAGGAAGTCTGTTCAATATTTCATACGAATAGGCTATCTTATAACCCTTTACTGTGATCCTGAAAGACTACAGGCAGAATTTGCCTTCCCATACTAACATTCACATTTAAACAGAGATCCATATTAAACAGTCATTTTTCCTGTAGGTCAGCCCAGCAACTAGGGACTTGCTGGAAACTGCTAATTTGTACAACCGATTATCAATAACTTCAGTTCTTCGTAAAAACTAAATTAAACATTTAAGCTGACAATACATTCAAAGGTAGAAGACTGTTATACATACAAATCAATCTATTCACAGAAATCAATCTATTCATGGAAATTTAAAAGGATACAGGAATCAATAAGACAAATTAGAAATGCAACAATTCTTAAGTGATCTTGATGGTACAGCATTTCCTTTATTTATCATAAATAAATATCTTTTAAAGGAACTTAAGTACTATTTTTCATATCATGTTTCCCTTTCAAACATACATTTACAAGGGCAAGAATTACACATGAAAAAACAGGGAACTAATAAAGTTGATCAATTTTCAATGACTCAATCACTTTTTTATGTTCAGTGAATCAAAAATGCATTCATCATAATGTAATAGAGAGCTTTCATACAGTATCTTGAAGCTGGAAAACATCCTGAGGTAAGTATTATGTTATTTATTTTATAAATGAGAATTTAAGGTACAAAGTTGTAAAATCTTAAAAGTCATAACCACAAGAAATGATCAGAATTGTGTAAGATTTCCATTAAAACATCAGCATTTTACATGTCTCTCTGATTAATATAAATAGGAATCAGAGCCTGAATATGCTATTAACAAACAGCAAGGAGGAACACTTGATCTTGTAAAACATGAATTTAAGAACTGTTCTTTCACTTAATATTTTTTACCAAATTGAAACCTTATTGGTCAAGTCTGTATTAGGTAACCATCATTAATCTGATCAAATGCTTATTTACTGGGAAATTAACCAACCTTGGTGCTATAAATGTATAGCCAGCTTCATCAAAATGATCAAGCTTCAGTGTTTCTGAAACTAAAAAGATGAAGAGTAAACACCAAGTAAGTAAACTGGGCTTTTTGCCATAATATTTCTTCTCAAAATATTTGACTCTTTTCTGCATGCATTCATGAATTTAAAAACAATTTTTTGTTTTGATACACTTTCCTACTTACATACTATATACTTTTCAGTATCTCACAGTATAGGAAGAAATTAGTTTACTATATACAACATACATCTGGTAATAATAATGTATCTAACAACTTATTTAGAGAAGACATTTCATTATCATGACATCTTGAAAATATATGAGATGTTTTCATTAGAACTATAATCTGATATAAATAAATACTTGGAACACCACATTGTTAGAACATGAAGAAAAACGTTTCTAGTGTTTTCTGCAATAAAATTTAAAAAACTCATCGATATAAGCTACATTACTTTCAATACTACAGAAAATAGTGGCTTTAAAAGCTCCTATCACTGAACACTGATATGACCAGACAAAGAAGGATTAGAGATTAACAACATATTGAAATGTATATGAAAACAGAAAACATTTCTTTTTTTTTTCTTCTTTCCCTTTTTATTGCTATGGTACCCAATGATGAAGGGAAAAATCCTGAGATGAGGAATACAGAGGAGAATATCCAGTAGGAATAGAAATATAAGTGAAAAATATCAACTGCAGTAAACAGAAGGAAATTGAGCAACAAGAATATACTTGCCATTTTTGAATGCCACTATCCATCAGAAAGAGAAAGCAGGGAAACAGAAAAAAACAGGGTAAAGCAAAAGGGGTCACAAACCAATATTTTATTCAAACAGCCCCTTGAATAAAAATATTGTGCATAGATAGATCAAAGGTTCAATTTACATACAGCTGCAGTCTGGAAAAAGGACAAACATCTTTGAAGACTGAAGAATATGTCCTTCTCAGTTTTTTCTCAAGTACCTTCTATATACTGTGGCTATTTCAAGGGTCTGTTTTGCAAGTTATATTGATAGAAGTGCAAAAGCAGATGATCTAATCCATCAAGAGAACCATAATTACTCACTAAACTTAAATTTTAAACTACTGTTTGATGAAGTTTGAAAATATATTGCTAATTGTTACAAATTTGGCATATTCTATTTCACATGCAGCGTTTATTGTAACACTTGTATGAAGTTAAAAGGGTGAATTCTATTTTGTCTACTATCTCAATTACAGTTAACCTACACCTAATAAACAGAAAGCATTTGAATACTCACGAGCATCATTTCCAATTATCTCTCCAGAATCTGTTAATGTCTTGAAATGAGTCTAATCCAAAAATACATTACAAACATCCACTAAAACTATTTGTAAAATGGAAAATAAAAACCTATCTGCAAGTCAAACCAAACAGCACTTCCACATTATTCTATTCCTATGGGCAGCAGAGTTAATTTAATAAATATTATACTGTAACTACTGTAAAATAACATAAAAAAAAAAGCTTTACTATTATAGTCTATATCACAACATTTAGCTGGTAGAATGAAAAAAAATAGTATTCAGACCCTTAAAATGACAGCAACAGAGGATACACAAAGCAATGATTCTACAGGCACAGAGCAAGGGGGAAAGGGATTGTCAGTGGAACTGGAGTACCTGCACATATTCTATCTTTATAGAATATTTCTTGTACCTTGGATGTTACAATGGATTAGAATCATTGCTGCGGATTTTGGATATATCATGATAACATCAGTGAATTACACAAAATTTATGAATTTTAAACATTACTTTTTCAAGTGAATCTGAGACATGACAATACCAGACAAAACCAGGGAACTTTCATAGTACTTACATCTGGCTTGAGTTATTGGTTCTTCAATTTTGGCTTTAATATAATAAAAGCTGTATGATGGTAGCACCAATGCCAAACTGCAATTGAAAAAAGACAAATAAAGCAACTATGTTATATGCAGCCATTTTCCAGTTTCAGCTTGTATATGTTTTGAAAGCAGTTAACAAGGTTGGAAGTTGGATCATTATGAGAAAATGTAGTCATATAGTGACATAGCAGCCTTACACTTTCTAATTGACATGAGCAGGTTTGTGTTAGTCCTTTTTTTTAAACATAAGTGCATTTTTTTACAGATAAGCCAGGAATTTCCAAATAATTGCAAATAATATATGATTTCTTGTATCTTCCTTTAATACATTTAGCATCCCTATGTAACACATAGAAACATAGAAATGTCTGGGTTGGCAGGGACCTCTAGAGGTCATCTAGTCCAACTCCCCTGCTGAGTGCAGGGACATCCTCAACTAGAGCAGGTTGCTCAGAGCTTCATCAAGCCCCACCTTGAATGTCTCCGGGGATGAGGCCTCAACTACCTCCCTGGGCAACATGTTCCAGTGTTACACCACTCTCGTAGTGAAGAACTTCCTCCTTATTTCTAATCCAAATCCTCTCCTTTCTAATTTAAAACCATTGCCCCTCATCCTTTCACTACAGGCCTTTGTAAACGGACCCTCTCCAGTCTGTTTAGAAGCTCCCTTCAGGTTCTGGAAGGTCGCTATTGGGCATCCACGGAGCCTTCTCTTCTCCAGGATGAACAATCCCATCTCAATCAGCCTGTCCTCATAGGAGAGGTGTTCCAGCCCCTGATCATCCTTGTGGCCCTCCTCTGGACCTGCTCCATCAGATCCATGTCCTTCCTGTGCTGAGGGCTCCTGAGCTGGATGCAGTATTCCAGGTGAGATCTCACCAGAGCAGAGTAGAGTGGCAGAATCCCCTCTCTCAATCTGCTGGCCACACTTCTTTTGATGCAGCCCAGGATGCGACTGGCCTGCTGGGCTGCAAGCACACACTTGCTGCTCATGTCCAGCTTCTCATCTACCAGCACCCTAGAGTCCTTTTCTGCAGGGCTGCTCTCTATCACCTCCTCCTGCAGCCTCTACTGATAGTGGGTAAATTATATCAAAGTAATCACTGTAAAAAACAGCATGAAGTAGTGTATTGATTTGCGCACATCATATGACAGACTCCATGGTATTCTTTAGGAGATGTATCTTGAACTCACATTACAGTCAAATATAAAATATTAACTTTAATGATACAGTCGTGATTAAAAACCTTTGAACATAATTGTGTGACAGCATTTTAAGATCTGAAAAGCCTGTGCACTATATTTTCTTTTAGATTATGTTTTTATTCAAAAAATATAGGGCTTCTTTTTGCAACTAAATTCAATACATGCATAGAAGAGTTCAGTTCTAAAAAGGTATGTAAGAGGATAGGAGGAATAAGTAGTCCTTAAAGAGGTATCAACATTTCCCATATCACATGCTTAATTTTTGCACTCAGACTTCATCACTGTAGAACTGCAAAAGTTTCTAATGGATAGCTGCAGAAATTAACATTAAAAGTTATACAGTTCAGCCATAAATGAGATGACCTTTAATGATACATTTGCCATTTAAACAGAACATGAGATTGGTAGAAGGTTTTGACTAAATATTCAGTGATTCTCCTCTAGGGAAATCAGTAGCAGTTTACCTGTCATTAACAGTTACTGCTTGCAGAAATTGCTAATTAAAATTTATAATTTTATGTTTAATAGGTTTTCTGCAATGTGACTCCATGGATTTATTGCTGTGTCTCAAGGCAGGGAGCTCAGTAAGAATTTAGAAGTCATATAAAACAAATGTATTTCTTTACTGATTGCTAGATGGTACAGTCTGATGAAAAAACTTTCTTTTCTTAAAGATAGAGGCAGTTCCACAGAAAAATGGGATGCTGAATAAAAGAACCTACATTTGCATTCTCTTGTTAAATCTGATTCTTTGGTTTTACATGCAAAGTAACATTTACATTCTCAGTGGCTGTACCCCTCTGCAGAACATAACAGAAAAAGGGAACCACCTTGGCTGAGGACTAATGTAATTCACCACAATAAAATTGTTGTTTTGGTAAAAAATTGATTCAATAGGTGCACCATTTAGTTTTAAACTAGAATAGCTTAACTTTTCTGGGACTTGGTGAAACTCAACTTGATTGAGGTTCTGGTCCTTTGGCAGAGTAACAATATTGAGCTGTAAAGGAACCCAGAAAACCTTACAGGCCTGAATGGAAGATGATATGGTCCTGACTTAGCTATAGTACAGAAAATGTAATGCTAAAAATATTATCCAAAAAGGACATTCAACTACATAGAAATCAGAGGAAAGAAATGAATTACCTGTAATCAGTGCCATTCACAGCAGTCCATGTATATGTTCTGTTTCCTTTATCAATATATCTCTACAAAGAGATATCAATGAAAAAATAAATTAACTGGAGCTTCAACGGACATGACTTTTTAGTGAGAATTATAGTGTGAAATCAACCACAATACTGTTGGAATATTATTTATTATTTTGCTAAAAGCATAAGTTGAGCTGCAACTCCTTTTCTTAAGTATTTTCCAAACTTATTATACAAACTTATTATATAAACTTAAATTATATAAACATTATGTCAAATGCTGTACTGAAATCAAGATAGACTACCACATCCACTGCTTTATCGTCATTTATCCACCTGGTTATGTCCTCATAAAAGTCTATCATCTTGATCAAGCATGACTTCCCCTTGGTGAAGCCATGCTGACTGCCCATAATGACACTTTTTTTCTTGATATGCCTAGAGACAGCACCAAGGATGGCGCTGCTTTTATTGAACATTAATAAAATGCAAATTTAAATAAAACCATAGAAACATGACCTATCATTTTGTCTTTTAAATTCATTAGCCAGGGCTATGCAAACCATTTTCCATTACTTAAATTAGATAAAAGACATCTCATTTATAGACCATTCTGAAGAGAAACTGTGAAAAGATGACCACAATTATAAAAAGACTTTGTAGGTATCTTTTTTAACAAAAACACCCAGCGCCAATCCTTTTGGGTTGCTGTACCACTAGCTAACTGCATTTATATTTGTGGACAGACTGAGAGAGCTGGGGTTGTTCAGACTGGGGAAGAGAAGGCTGTGGGAAGACCTTATTTTGGCCTTACAGTATCTTAAGGGGGCATACAAGAAAGCTGGAGAGGGACTTTTTAGGCTGTCAGGCAGTGATAGGACTGGAGGGAATGGATTAAAACTAGAGATAGGTCAATTTAGGTTAGACATTAGGAAGAATTTCTTCACCATGAGGGTGGTGAGACACTGGAACAGGTTGCCCAGAGAGGTGGTGGAAGCCCCATCCTTGGAGGTTTTTATGACCAGGCTGGATGGGGCTCTGAGCAACCTGATCTAGTGGGAGGTGTCCCTGCCATTGGCAGGGGGGTTGGAACTAGATGATCTTGAAGGTGCCTTCCAACCTTGACAATTCTATGATTACATGATTCTATAGTTGAGTCATATCTACAGGCACAGCCAGACAATCCTGATTGTATAGGCACCTCAGGCTAGCTTACATGTGTTTCTAATCTCATTATGAGGGTCTTGAATTTGTGAAAAATTAAGTAAATGTTTATTTTTAAATAACTTAATGCATTAGGATAAGTTTCACCATTCCTTTTCTCTGGTATGAAAAATGTGATAGACACAGTCACAGATTTTCCCATAGATTTAATCATTAATGCACCTGGCTAACATAATTTTACTCAGTTTTCCACTTAGAAAACCAAAAGTTTATGCCAGCTGAAACATATTATTATTTTAGAAGAGATTTGTAAGTATGCCAGCAATGAAGTCTGTGCAGCTGTTTCACGGGAACATTGCAAACATAGGTGAAAGGTACCACAGGTATATATCTATGCTCTGTTCTTCCTTTCCTTTCCTTTCCTTTCCTTTCCTTTCCTTTCCTTTCCTTTCCTTTCCTTTCCTTTGATATAGCAAAAGCATGAAAAAAGTGTGTGTGGTTATGAAAAAGAGGTGTCTTTTTGACATTTATAGTTTGAAACCTTCTTCTTACCTGGCTGCTGCTTTTCAGTACAGTATGACAGTGTAAATAATTTAATAGTCATTTTAGGGGGAAAAAAAAAAAATAAATCTATCGGTATATGCCCTGATATATTATATATTTAAGGTAAAAAGATGGATTAAGGGATTCTTATCCAAGTCTATTCATATTTAATAATGTGCCTATACTATTATTTCATCTCAAGAGCAACTCAATGTTTGAAGCAGCACTGGCAGTCCATACAAACTGGGACAAGAGTTGCACACAATGTTTGCTGGCAAGAGAAAAGCAGCGTCCACAGTGGGAGGGCAGGAAGAGAAGAACTGGAGTCTTATTAAATGCTGTTGCTATCAGCGTATCAACATGCCTGAAAGTAAATTAGCTAAAATCTCTCTTCACAGATAACCCAGCAGATCACATGTCCTCATATATCAGCTTCCATTTACCTTTGCCTGCTTCATCCCCATCTAGTCACTGCCAAAGAAGCTACACATGTTATTGCAGTTTTTGTGACCCTTCAGTTTTCACTACTGCACATCCTGGCTGCCCGGTGTGGCAATTCTTTTGTTCCTATGGCATCTTCTGTTATTTGGAAAGCCCCTGAGGCCTTGGGAGACTCTAGTGCACCCCACCCATGCTTGCTTTGAGTACAGCCTCTATGCTGTAGTGTGAGATCATCTCCCAAACACTGCTGGGTCCAGCTGCAATACAAAAGGGAAGCAGTGCATATCTACACCAAAAAGCAAAACAAAAAGGACATCAATTTAAAGCCTCAAGACTGCAACTGTCAGTTCAGACCAACAGACTACATCAGCCCTTTTTATAAGAAAATATATTAAGCTATCAAGTTCTGAGTGATGCATGGCTCATACATGACCCTCAGTCTGAAGCAGTTCTGTTCTGGCTCTAGCAGCCTGGATTTGTAAGGGTGCAATGGTCTGAAGCAGTAACTATTGCCATCTATCTCTGTCTGCTTCCTTCTCTCAGAGAAGTGTAAGTAGAGGAAGACATCTTGGGCCATGATGCAAGGGAAGGTTAGGGAAATTAATTTCACTGGGCACTTGAATCATCTCAGAGCAAAAGGCCTGGGATATGCTATTCTGATATATATTCAGTCTGGGCTGTGCATAACTGACACATTGTCACGCACTTGGGGACATTACTTTTCCCCTCAACTCCTGATGCTTCAGCTGACTCCAGCATTTTGCAAGTGTAATTGCTTCCTCTCCCTGCCTCTATGGGCAAAACATTGCAGGACCAACTGTTTCAGGAGTTTTCTATCACACAGCCTGAGAAATGCAAGCGTAGCCTGAGATATCTTCAACAGCTTTTCCATGAATTTCTTGTGTTATTGTACTTCCATGACCTTCTGATCATCCCTTTTCTAACTGCCTACACAGAGCCCTTTTCACCCATAGGCTTGGAAAAATAACAAAATTCTGAAAGTGTCCCACTGAGTCCGTCCCTTCAGGAGAAGCTTATCCCCAGCACAGATGATAGCAGGATCTCAGACTCTCCCAGTGTGGATCAGGAATGATCCAGTTTCCCACTGGAACAGGGGGACAGGCTGGAGACTTCCTAGATCAGATGGACTCTGATTCAGGTGAGGTAGCAGAACTGAAATCAGAGGTTGCTTACTGCCTCAGGAAGTCCATTCATTCACAATCCTCCAATAGTGGAACCATTCAGGAAAAGACATATATTTTTAACAGAGCAGGATTTCCTCATAGATTGTAAAGCAGCATTGTAAAGCCTTACTCAGAAGGGCTGGGGTGGAGGCTTTATTGTGAGAAAGCACAGAAGAGTGTCCAGCAGAAGGCAAGGAGGCTGCTGGTACAGGTCTCTGCTTTAGAAGAATATGGGAAGAGGTGAAAGGCAGCATTAAGTTGGATACAGACAAGGAGAGTAAGCACGTTTAATGAGATCATGAGACTCCAGAGGTTTAATGACCCTAACTTACAGTCACACTTTGCACCCAGACAATGTATAAGACTTAAGCTGGTTTCCCTCATAGAAAGTAAGGTAAGAAACTGACTGCTGCCTACATGATTTCATGATCACATAATCATCATTTTAATCGTCTTTCAGCTGAAGATCATCATTTGTCTACCCCCATTGATGGTAAGGTTCTGTACTCAAGAACATAGTCTGTGAGGTTCTGCGCTTTCTGAATAGGGAATTAGAAGGAAAACAGCACCCAACATGGAGTCAAATTCCCTAGATTTTGCAATATAATAAAACTTTTCACTGGAACTTTCTGCCATAAAAACAGCAGAACCACTGGGTATATCAAAGTTACAGTAGATCAACAGGAAAGGGCAGCTAATACTACACATGAAAAATTAACTGCATAGGCTGATGCAATTCTACTTAGTATTGTCATGGTGTGCTTATATATATAATGGTTGTGAAATGTTTGCTTGATGTTTTTGCTTCATGTTCTTTTTCAAAGTCATTAAATTAGCTGTCTTCAACATGTTTTACATTCAGAGTAAAACAGCTTCAACAATCTGCTGTAGAACTGTAACTGTGGGGCATACTCTGGCCAGAACTGCTCCTTTGGCACACCAGTCTTAATTTCTTCTCTTTAAGGTCTCCAAGAAGTAAAGCATCTATGTATGAATCCATATCAAATTTGAGTATTTCCCCCTATGAAATGTGTCTGTCTAATTAGAATAAACAGTTGCAGTCTTTATCAGGAATGAGATTTTTTGACAAAAAAAATAAAGAATTCAACAAGCTGTTCAGAAATAGTCTTCATTTATGGCATATAAAGGTTACATTTTCTTCCACTACTTTTTTCACATTCAAACACCATATAAACTATCAAACCCATCCTCACACATCTCCACAAGAAAATTTGTTTTGGGATTCATACATAAAGTAGGCTGAGTCCATTTCCTGATCAACATGGTGTAATACCTCATCAACAACTTCCTGATTAATGATTCACCAAAGAAACCAAGAAACAAAACAATTCTTCGTTTCATAAGTACATAATTTCTTTTACTATGAGCCAGTAAAACTAGTAAGTCTAGAGGGAAAAATTACACAAATTGACATTACAAAATGAACATCTTTTCACCATTTCATAGTATTTTTCCGGTTTTGGTTGTTCCTGTAAATGTAATTTCCTGTGTTCCTATCTTACCTCATCTTGGGACTTGACCAGTGTTTCAAATGTTTTTTCTCCACTTTCTCCATCTATCATTTTTTTCCGAATCTATTAGCAAAGAAGAAAAAGGAAAAACTAAAAACACAAACCTAATGTTGCACGTAACATGAATATTCTTTCAGTGATCAAAATTATTTAATAGAAAAACAGAAAATGGTAATGCATATGAAAGTCATAAAAAAAAAGGTCTTTAAAAAAAAGATAAATTTACATTTTTCAGATTTTTCTTGTTAGAAGTTACTTTATCCATATATGTACTGAATCAATAGAGTTATGAATCAACAATTTTGGTATCCTTTGCATAGCAAGACCATCCCATAAAACCCTTTGATGTTGGGCACTAGAGAGTATGAATTCTGTGTCAATGAGAAGTTTTGTCTAGCAATTCTCATGATTGCCAGCACATCTGTGTGATTCCAGTAGCAGCAGTGATTCATAAAAGCATTTTTATACTTGTCTGAGAGTAATTCCTCTCAGAAGCGTGTCAAAGGAGCTTAAGAAATTTTACACCAAGAAATGGCGATTAGTGTCATTATGAAAGAACAATTTAAAACAAAGTAAAAAATATAAGTTAAAAAAATATAAAATGGTTAAAATCCCTCCACTTTATTTCACAAAGCTAACAATCTACTAATAGTAGATAAAATAGTGATTTCTGAATGTATTACAAAGTTAGTAACTAAAAAATATACAGAGACATTTATTTGTAGTAAATAGTTCTCTCAACACAGAAATAAGCTTGCATTATTAAGAGATAGGGAAATAGTTTAAAAAAGTTTCATATAATAAATATCTTATGAAAAAGTGTTTTATTCTGAAAAACATTATAAGCCCCCTCCCCAGGAATTGCCTCTGAATGAAGAAAAATTATTTAAATACCAGTCATGTTGTCTCAAAACCAAAGGAATATAATGCATCGCTCTTGCATACAAATAATAGTGGGTCTCAATTTGTTCATTATAACTTCATCTCTCTATGAAGTCGTCATCTTGACAAATTTTAACTTGAAGTTTATACTGAAATAGTCCCATTCAAAATCTAGAACATTTATTGCTTTTGAATTATTATACAGTGAAATGTAAACAGCAACAGGTACTAAGAAACCAGGTAATCTCACCTCAACTTTAATATTATTTTCCAGTTCAGCATCTAGAAAATCCAGCGTAACAGGCTCCTGGGATTTAGGATTCTGAAGCAGAAATTTTTGAATGAACAAATAATAAAGACAGAGTACCATAATGTTACAAATCATTCTAATCCCTTCATTTCAAAGTAAGCTACTTAACTGGATTTACCCATCTATTTTAATCTCTTACAACATGATGAATTACTAGTGGCCGTTTCTCATTTATTTTATTTCATTAGAGAGGTTAATTGGGTAAATGAAAATAAAATTAACACTAATGGCCAGTGTCAGTGCACAGTTTGTCCTGTATGGGGCTCATGCTTGGAAGATGGTATGTCACAGAATGTAAGGGTGGGATCAGACGCATCAGAGGATGCATCAGATATGAATCTCTCATTAGGTCTCCTGTCTCCAAGAAGGGAGAGAGAAATTTGGGGGAGATTTCCAGCTGATAAGTAAAAGGCGTCAATTGTATTCTTCTGCAATATTGCCAAAAGCAGACTACAAACTTGTTAAGCTGTAGGAAAGGACTGTGTTTCAAGATTCAAAGACTGGTAATAATTGCAAATTCTTTGTTAGGAAAAAATAAAAATCACTTTTATTGTCAGCATTGGAAGACTTCCTTGAACACCTAACAAGTCTGAATGTATTTCTCTTGACATCAGTACTGTTACCTCAATTTAAGAGGCAGAAACCTGTAGCACAGAAATACTGTGACCCAGCAGCTTCAAGACCTAAGGAATGTATGTGATGTTGACTCTGTACTATGGAGCACAGAGAAATTTGGTGGTCTGCATTTGTAGTGATTGTGGTCCCATAGGAGTATAGGAAGATCACTATAGTTCTGCTGAACTAGATCAGACCACCCTTCAGCCTCTGCTCCTTTCTCAGTTGCAGTTTACATTTACTTGGATGAAGCCATCTTCCATGTGAGTTGATAGGAATTCACCTTACTGACTTCATATTATGTGTGGCATAAAATCCTCACTTCTCATCACTCAGTAATTATTTAGTGTACCCATCTAATGAAGGATCCTTAGAAAAGAGTATGGGGATATATTATTTAACCATTTAATTAAGATAATTTAGAATAGAAGATTAAAAACTACCGGTTTGGGGTTTTTTTATTTCATATAACTTGCTTTGTGTAATAGGACATTTCATACATGAAAGGATCTCAATGCCTAGATTTCTCAGTAACTGAGCACTGCTTCTAATATGGTTAACAACAAAAAAAATGCCATGAGCTGATACTATTTCAACACTAGTGTAATTTCTCATAACGACATTTTTAGGATATTTCAGTTATTCAGATATACTAACTTATTTACAGGGTAGACTAAAGTCCCTTTTTTCAAAATTATAATCCTTCCATCCTAACATTTTGCTGGCAAAGTTGTGTGACAAGTGCACGTCTCTATTTTGTCAAAGAATGCACGTATGTGTCATTACAGTTCATGTATGTATTTCAAGTTTGTACTGGAATAAAGTAACATCCTTAACAGCTGGTAAAAGATACCTTCATATAATGGTCTCAAGCATGAAGACCTTAACAGTAGCCCTGATTTTCAAGACTGTAATATAGAATAGTGTTAGAAGACAAAAGATTATTCCTTCACATTCTTGAGGGAAAAATGTACATAGTTCCAGGTATATGGAATCATTCCTGTTCCTAGCAAGTAAATCCTACTCTCTGTTAAGAGAAAAGCTGATAAATTTATTCTCAGAAAGAGAAAATGCATAGGAAAGACTACAGACAAAGATTCTGAATATTTTGTTTAAATGTCTATTGATAACTTCAAAGAAAATTTTATGTTCCTATTATAGAGGACGGATAAAACTATCAACTTTAATATAATAGAATTAACATATGCTTTCTACTCACTCAAACTGATTTAATTAGCTATGCAGGAATTGTTGTTTTTTTTTTCCCCCAACAAATCCACACTCTCAAAATAAACAGCAAAATAATAAAATGTAAAAAGAAACAACAAAAAAAATTTCTTACATGCAATGGATAATCAATAGCATGGTCAAACCCAAACAGCATGCATGAAGCCATTGGCATGTCAGAGGAGGCATTTATGAAGTTCACATTCCATTCCAACACACAAAGGAACAGAGAAGAAAATAAATGGTAAAAAAAGAAGAAAAAACAAAGCCATTGCATCAAATCACGGTCAATATTAATTTCATATGATAACCTGGACTAGCCATAATTAAGGAGTCCCAAACACAAAAGAGTCAACTTTAACAGTTGCTGAAAATTTAAGTATAGTTTAACTCTTACTGTTCTTTTAAAAACTTACATATCACCACACATTCTTTATAATGTACTTATTAGTAACTTTCAACAGATGAAGAAATTAAGCATGTATAGATACATTATGTGATGTGCCTGAGGCACAAAGAATTCAGTTATAAACAAGAATATAAAATTCCTAGCCCAGAACTTTAAATGGCAATCTATTTTCCTTTCTTTGTCTTTTACCCCTAGGAATGTGTGTTTACCAGTTTTGGACTCCATATTTTTTTCTTCCAAGGTTGCCATTTAGTGGAGTTTATTCCAAGCCACGAAGAAACAAACTTACTGTTCAGTTTGCTCTTCTCTTTATCTAGTCATGCATGTGACATGACTAGAATAAGCGCACCACCACCACCACATTCACCAGCACAACTTAATAAAACAAAACAGAAGTAAATCACTAGCAATGAAGCATGCAAAGAAAGGGAATGCAGTTCATTTTCAGCATGACAAATAATGATAAAGGTCTATTATTTCAATGACAAATCAAGAAGGAAGCAAAGAAACAAATAACTGGTGCAGCAACGTAAAAAAATGCCCATTAAAATGCTGTTGTGTTTTGGGAGATCAGTATTCTCACAAATTCTCTGGAAGGCCTTCTTTGCTGAGTTGCAGAAGCCTAGTTCCTACTCATACCTGAAGTACACAGGCTTCATAGCTGAAGACACAGGCTGTTAGGCTTTTAAAGTATATAATGTTAAGAAGGCAGAAAAATCCTGGACCCTAGAAGGAGACCCAGGAGCATCTGTAATGGATGGGAGCCCAGAGATTTTTCAGAGTTGCACCTCCCTGGGCAGCCAGCACAACCAGGCAAACCCAGCAACAGCCAGATCTTACCATATCACTCTGAGGAGCTGGGGGTGCTCAGAAAATTGAAATTTTCTTATGTTCCAGTACTGCTTTCTCCAGTGCACAAACAAAAATCTAGCCCAGAGGTGGTCTTCTACATGTGGTATGAATGCGGCTTGACACTCAGTGAAATCACTGACTTGAATTAGATCAGAATTTTACCCTATGGTTTACTGGTGTTGTTATGCAAGCCACAAGTTTTGCCTTATATATGTTCCCATATGTGTAAGAAATTAACATGATATACTGTACCTAATCTTGTTATTTTGCTAGTTACATAGTTAATGTATTCCTTTAATGATTTCAAAGTTTTCATTAAATCTTTTCTGCTCAGGAATTGCATTACCTAAGTATTACTAATTTCCTTTTCCGTGTTTGCATTAATCACAGTTAATTCTCTGGAGTTGGGTCTACTAAACCAAGAACTTTGGTGTAAATAGCAGATAAGATATATGTCCTCTCACTTCCCCGGAAAAAAAGTTGAACAGCTCATTCAAATTCTGTAATGTTATACTGCATACACTATACAATAAAACTTGGTAATAAAGTTGTAAGAATGATCTTCTCTTGACTTCGGGTTTATGTAAGCAAAGTCAGCACAGTCTCTTTATTTATCCAGTCTTCATTTCAAAATCTGAAGAATAATTTTGCAGCACGGCTCTAATTAGCACCTATTAGTAAAGCACTATAATTTAATGGAATGCCCTTCACTACAGCAAATAATATGTTTTCTATTATTTAAACAATAAAGGATGCAGGCTTCATGCTTTGGAAGCTGTTTGTCAAAGTAAACAGTTCTCTAGTTAGATTTTTCCTAGTAAGCAGGGCAGAAGCTTTCCAATTCTATTTCCAGGTCTATGCATTCTAAAACACTAAGCACCTTCATCCAAAGTTACCTGTACATTGGGTCTCCTTTTTCTCAATTTAACTTTTGGTATGCCCACACCAATTTGCTGAAGTAACAAAAAAGCAGTAATTTATATTTTTACACTATCAGTAAACAGCCTACTTATAGAATGGAAGTCTTCCCTCAACATCTATACTCTCCAGTGCACATTCACTTGGAAGAACAGACAAGCCCTCATTCTGCTTGAGTTCTGAGCTGTCTGCCTGAATTTCACACAGGTTTTGTCTAGGGAAACAAAAACCAGATACAAATTAAAGAATGTGAATTATGGTAACAGAGAGTTCTCCCTCCCACATAGTCTACCAGAATTAAAATATAGAATAAGAGTTTCATTTTTTGTTTACTCTTTATATATCTTCCAAAGCCATAAACCTTCAGACAAAATACTAGACTACTGAAGCACACGGAGTTCTAGAACTAACATTAAATGGAATTTGATCAGAAAGATAATGAAAATTAAGAAAAGGATGATAATCCTTCAAACAGTTTCAGAAATTATTTACTGTTTTCAAACCTTATCTAATTAATACTAATCTTGTTAACACATGCTTAATCCGCTCACTTCAGTGACTATGTTTATTTGGAGTATCCAACTGTTCTCTCAAGACAATGGGAAAAATACACAAACGTATTCACAGACGCACAAAGAAAATTGTCAGTAAAACATATAATTAAGCACTTGTTAAAAATGTAATCTAACTAACCAGACAAACTTCAAAAATGGTATTTTAAACAGTTTGAAACTTAATGAAACTGAAAGTTAAAAGAAAGGTTTCCTGTGTTATGCTTTTTGATGTAGTTGCCATGTGCAAATAAGAACACAACAGGAAAGTTCTTACTGATTTTAACACGCTTTTGAACCTGCCTTTTGCTTAAATTTTTTCAGCTGGGCAAATGATTTAACAAGTTTAAAATTTCATGGGGCTTCATTTTGTGAGATGATACTGCAAGATAATTTCTCAAAATATTAATTGCCTTGAACCAGTTGTGATTTGAAGCAACAGATTTTCAGAAGAAATACAGAAAACATTCAGAGGGGACCACTGGAAGTTTAATACATCCTCACCTCTTCAAAGGTAAAGACGTAGTTATCGTTTAGTCTACATGTATTGAAAAATTGCTGTCAAAGAGGATTAAGATGTTTGTTATTAAATTAAAAGCTACTAGGAAGTTCAACTAAAATTAATATGAGATGTTAACGAAAGCCCAAGAGTTCTAAATACATTTGTCTTTGTAATGTACCTTAGTTTTAAAACGTAGTTCTTGTATCAGTCTGAATAGCATGCACCAGCCCAAACAAACTGGGAGTGAAAAAGTCTAGTTTGTGTAACTGTTAATAACAACAGTAACAATAATAATAATGTATATGCATATGCTTAATATTGCATTTAGACATTATTCTACAACATAAAACATGTCACTTACAAAATATTCTTTTTTAAACATTCTATAAAGTAAAAATTTTAGCAGTATGTGAAAACAACTCTGGACTTCCACATCCTTTTAAGCAGAAAATTATAAAGAGAAATTATGACAATTGGCATCCAAATAATCCATCTCAGTTTGCCCAGATTTAGTTGGGATGAGCTGAGTTTTTCACTCTTTAACAATGGTTCTTTATTCTCCAGTGTTACAAGCTTACAATGCAGTATAATAGCATATATAAAATGAATAGAACCCATAGCCATCCCCATCAGTTCCTCACAAGATTGTGCCTTCAATAAGAATACTACATTTTTTCATTTTATATTCTTTCTACTAACAAAAAAAGACAGTTTCATTTGCATATAAGAAAAAGGTAAATAGACCACTTGCCATAATCTGAATTTTATAATCCCTAATGAAGAAAAGATTCGGTCAGTAATGATGCCTATATTTGTCTCAGAATAATTCATCATGAAAAATAATCAAGCTGAAACTCATTTTTAAACACCTTGAAACTCATAGATCCAGACACTCAAGTCCTTCTAAATTTTGAAGACTATATGAAGACCTTTTCCTTATTTTACTTTTAAATGGGTCCTTTTGAAATAAATCAAAGGGAATATTTAATTAATAATTAAGAACAAGTTATTCTTTCTCTTCTTCAGAAGCATTTTTTTCCTTTCCTCCTGTGTTATACACTTTGAAAAAGATTTCAAACTTATTCATTACTTCACCGGGAAAATAATCCAAATATTCACAATGCTGACTTCTCTATTCTTAAGAATTAAATGAATCACTAAAATATGTAGATGAATTCTTGATTTCTTTCTGTGCTTTTGACAGTTAAAGACAGTTAAGTAGTGAAAGGGAGATCTGTCCCTCTTGTAGCTGATAGGACATTTTGGTGATGAAACAATAGGGAACAGTTGCACAGCCAAGAGCTCAAGGACTTCCTGTTCTTCTGCCACAGGAACATAATTTGGAGAAATAAAGTCATAGATATGCATCCAATTTACACAAAAAACTCTTATTTCCATGCCTAAAATTAAGAAGTTTCTCTGAAGTGTACTGAGTGCTAAAAAATAATTTAGAAGTAGGGTGTTACTAAACTTTAAAAGCTTTACTTGCCTTATTTACCTGTGTATTGACAGCTTATATTTATCTTGGCCATATTGCTCAAATCTTCTTAATGTTAAATTTTAATATTAAGAACTGAGCTACAAAGATATATTCTTTGATCATCAATACTTCCAGTGATTCATTATTACTTTAAACTTTTTATCTGTAAATAATCCATACATTTTTATAAATATGGAGTGATTTTTAAAAATTATTTTTAGTTAATAAAATTTTAATTTTGTCATTTATATAATGCTCTATTTGTGCACTATGAATGCTTGAGACAAAATTTCCTGAAAAAATGCTTCTAATGGAATTAAAATACAAGATTTTTCAAATATCCAACTAAACACAAGATTATTTGGTATGGAGAAACACTTGACTAAAACAAAGATTGAAATTATGATTTCAGGGGAAAAAAAAAAATAAAACCACCAACAAACAAACAAGCAAACCAAACCCCCAAAACCCAAACCATTCCTGTTGAAATAGCTTATCAAAGCTGGCGGGGGATGTGGGGGGTGAATCATTTAAAAAGACTCCTGTAATGTAGGAGTCTGCACAGTATCAGGGCTACAATTAATGAAAGAAATTATTGAAATGAAAGAAAGACTGAAATCTTGGGTTTAAATTTTCCTCAGCTTTGAGGAAACCTGTGTTCTAATCCTGCTTAGATAAAGATTTAATCTTTAAAGATGAAAGACCTTTCTCAAGTTAAACTACCAAAAAATCTAGTATTCTGGGAAGGGGAGCTCAGCTAGATCCATCCTTACTCTGTAGCTCAGGTTTCAGCTCTGGTAAGCAGAAAATAAGTTAAAAAAAAACCCAAACAAACAAACAAAAAACAAACCCAAAAACCCAAACAAAACTAAAAAAAACCCCCTAAATTGTGTATATTACATTTTGTATCATACATTGTGTTTGCCCCTGATCTCTGTGGTTTTACAAATATGAATGTTTCAATTTCTGAAATGAGAAAGTATTCACAAAATAATCATGTGCAGTAGTACATCAAGAGCAACTTGTAATGCACGACAATTTTTTTTCACAAAGATACCACATCTGCAAGTAGTTGTTTTTATATTAGTATGCATATTATAACACTTATTTCACATATATAAATGTCTTTTTAAAATATACATTTTATTTTTATTGATAATCAAATTAAAGACAAGACAATGCTGTCCTTTGTGCTAATGAAATCAGATTTGGATGAAGCCATACATGCACTACGGATTATCCTGACAGCCCCACTACTCATAAATTTTTACTATTACTCTCTGGCACTTTCAGAAGATCTTAAGTTTCTGCGATTTCTAACATTGTACCCTTATTATAGATAAATATATAAGAAGGTTTTTCTTACCTTTGGTTGGAGATTTGGATGAAGTAGCACGTATCCATTAGGATCAATTGCAAAATAGTATCCATTTGGACAAAGCTGAAAGAAAGAAATTCAGTTTAGCATTATAATGTTTTAAGTAATAAAGAAAGTTTAATTAATAGTTTTTAAGCAATGTTCACATAGGTGAAAATACATTGCCTCAGACATGAAATACATGAGATATTAATGTAGAAGATAATTTCTTGATGTTTACTCTTTAAGAATGATATACATGAAGAAAAATTTAAGCTGATGGGACATACAGAGGTCACATGGTAAAACCCTTCACTGAAAGCTGAGCTAATTTCAAATTAGGATTCAATTTGAAAGTTGGAATAGGTTTGAAAGGGTCTTTGAATACCTCCAACAGCGATTCCACAACTTCTCTGTGCAAGCTGCTGCAGTGTTCAACAACTGTTGTCAGTGATTTTTTTTCCTTGTTTCCATTTGGAATTTTCCTTGCCACAACTATAGATAGAGATTGTCTCATATCTTTTGGTATAAACCCTCAAGAAATGTTGAGATCTATCTTCTCTATAAATTCCATTAGGTTCCTTCTTTAGTCTGAACAAACCCATCTCTCTTAGCTTCTTACCATGTACTCCATCATCTTGACCAACTTACTGGCTCTGTACTGCACTCTACCCAGAGCCTCAACATATTTCTTAGACAGAGGAGATAAAGGTTGGACACAGTACTCCTGAGGCAAGAGTTCACTGCACAGTTTGTCTTCTTTACCACAGGAGTTCACTGATAACTTAATTTCATCTTGTCCTCCACCATGACCCCCAGGACCCTTCCTGCCTTTTGAGGCAGTCTGTCCAAGCCTGTACTGTGGCACAGGATTATTCCTTTCTAGATGCAGGACTTTGCATTTGCTCTCAGTCAAATTAATGATATTCATTTGCTTCCTCAGCTGTTGTTTTCCACAGTACTAGTTATTTTCTTAGAAATTCCTAAGCTAGATGTCTAACTATATAAATCAATACAGACAGACATATATATTAAAGAACTTTTCTATATAGCTGGAGAGAAAATCATCAGAAAATCTACAACAATGGAAAAGGATATATATGAAAAGAAGCCTGCTGGTGTTTTGACTCACATCTAGTCATTGCTGTATGACTTATGAAACAGCATGCACAGAAACTGCACATAAATCATACTTAAAGAGAAACTACTAACACAGGCAACTTACTGTGAAACGCGGAGTCAGTTTTTTTATGTCCTCCAAAGAGACATCAACCCCCATTACTCCAAGAATCAGCTGATTCTGTTAAGATTCCAAAATGTTAGATTATGTCTGAGATATTTACAATGCAGAATAACTGCAGTAGTCACTGAATTTTGATTATGTTTTTGTGATTTAACAGATACTATTTGAAAAGTTGTTTATTTATTAATACATCTATTCTAAATATATTAATGAATATCCACATAATTCAAAACAACATTTAATACATTCAGAATTTAGTACAGAATATAAAAATAGCTTATGAAGATGAATATAGATGCTTTCCAGGATGAATAATCAATAAATTTAAAAACAAAACAAGCGAAAGAAGAAGTGATGCATTAATATTTCCAGTGTTATAGATACTAAGTTACTATGCCAACATAAAATCATAGAATCATAGAACTGTCAGAGTTGGAGGGGACCTTAAAGATTGTCTAGTTCCAACCTCCCTGCCAATGGCATATTTCTACTATTGCAGGCTTAGGTTGGGCAATTGTTAAACGAGACTCTAGAACAGTTAAACTCTTTTGTCTATGGTATAATAGCAGTTCAAGAGAGACAGGGAACTACTGGAGATAGCCCAGCAGAGGACTACAAATATGATTAGGGGACTGGAACATCTCTCTTACAAAGAAAGGCTGCGACATGGGTCTGTTTTACCAAATGTACAGTATTTTACCACACACTATAAAAGAATATTCTATGCCTGATTTAAAAAAAAAAAAACACAGCATTTTGATTTTGTGAAGAGGGCATAAATTGATTCCATATCAGAGAATAATAGGGATGATTAATTTTTATTTACTAACTAGATTTTTATCTAAGTACACAGTGCTATTTTATCTGATAACTAAAACCAATTAATTAGAGTTTTCTGCATCATTGACTTTCACTCTGAAATGTCATAGCCTAATAGATTTATTATAAAACTCTATGAGCATTCCTTTTTTGGCAAGGCCTAAATAATATCACCATCTATTCCCCATCTATAGAGCACTTAATGCATTCCCAGTGCCACCGGCTCACAGAGATAGACCAAGAAATGTCATTCCTTGAAACTCAGACCTACAAAAAGGGTGATCTGCAATTTCTTGTTCCTAGGAGGTTATCAGGAAACTAGAGATGATCCCTCTGTTTCCAGTGTATGAGACAAACTGTAGAAAACTCTATGGAAATACACATTCTTCAAGAAGTTTAGCAATAAATTTAATTCAAATAAAAGATTTTTTTTTTCTTTATATAACATCTTACTATTTTTCCATTTTGTTCCTTTGTTAGATTGAAGACAGGTAGAGTCCCTGTAATCACAAGGCCCAACTCCTAGGAAATAACCACAGACAGAGGGGAGAGAAAGACTTCAGTTAAATAACAAATGCTGAACCATAACACATTAGAACAATCCAGGGATTACAGTTAGAGAGGAGAATACTTTTGAATTTAGAATAAATTATTACTAATTGGTAAATCTAAAAGAATCTGAAAAATCTGGGATGGTCTTGGAGAAAGTGAAGCAAGAGCAACAGTCTATCAGAACCTGAATGAACAGGGCAAGAAAAGAGATGTGAATTACCACAAATACATCCAATTATTAAAGACAGTCTTGAAAGACAAGTACCTCTTTAGTATTTCATAATCAGAATTTAAGCTCAATTCAAATATGGCCTCATGTAATAAACATTACATTATTTTAGCTTGGGCCAGAACAGCTGCTAAACAGAAAAAGGATAGGAAAAAGTTCAGTGAGGCACAAACAGAAGGGTGAGATAAAGAACCAGTGTGGCAAGTTAGTCCCAGTGCTTGCTAAAATCAACAACCAGAAAAAGGCTCTTGAGTGGATTAGATACACCTGTACCTTCATGCTCTCATCGGTGATGAGAAAATCCACCAGTTTCAGCCTTTACCTCAACAGTTTAGCTTTGGTGGTCCTAATTTTTATAAATCTGTATGTATGCACAAACACAAATATATAACACATGAGTAGGGAAAGCCTGAAGGAAAGACTGAATGAACCCACTGAAAATATAAAGTAATGCAACAGAAGTCTGGAGGTATTACTCATTTTACTTCATTAAGCAGATTGCCTTCTACCCCTAGTCACAACAGGATATGTGCTGAGCATATGAACTTTCATCATAACATCCTTTATGTTTCCAGTAAGTACCTCCACAGTAACCCAGAAAACAGTTAATGAACTTCTGGCCATTGAAATTCCAAAGAAAACCTAGTTCCTCTGTGTCACGCTCAGTTCCATGATGTGTTGATAAAACTTTTACAGTAATGCTGACTGACAGGAAGAATTGGATTTTGACATGACATTAGGTGACCATGTGAACTTGGATAAGTCCAGATGATTCCAGATGACCATTTCACAGTCATTTTTCCTACTTAGAGTATACTCAGAAAAAGGTTATCTAGAGTAACAGATTTCATTGCTGCTAATAATACTTTGCATTTCGTAGTTTCCTGAATATGTTTGTTTCACAAGACCAAAGTGATTACTTCGGCATTAAGAAAAGAATTTTGTATATCTATTTGTTTATTTCACCATTATATACACTGTGTAATTAAAGAAATCATTATCTCGAGCAAGCAAGTAATTACAAGAACCATGAGAGTTTAAAGATCCAAGTTCAAAACCTGTAAAAATACACAATAACATTCACAGGTTTCATTCTGCCTGAAATACTTCTAGAGAAGAGAAAAAAAATAAAATAAAATAAAAATCCCAAAACAAAACCAACCAAACAAACAACTCCTCACAATTAACATAGCATATGACCTCTACTTCAGCACACGTACAACACTGGAAAACTACTTGCTTCTTTTTTCTTTTGTTAAATTGAGGACAAGAATAAACTGCACTTAAAGATCTGTGTGTAGGATAAATTGGTTTTCTCTGTTAAAGTTCAGGAGGATATGAGGTGCAAGTAATGACCAGCATGTTAGAAATAACTGTTCGGGAAATTAATCTATTTAAATGTACTTAAAGGCATTGGAAAAGCAAGAATATTATATTTGGAACTGTAAGAAATTGAGTCTCCAGAAGTGTGGTAAATGTACATCTATAGTTACATATTTGTTAGGATTCTTACTTTACTAGAGATAAATACGGATCATACCAGAGCATCCAGATAGACATTAGTCCATTGGACTTGTTTGGCTTTCTCTCCAGCTAAAACCATTGGTCTTCCCAAAACATCCAGATATTCCTGCCAAAAGGTGTAATAAATTCATCAGAAGGTAGTAAATAGATCAAAATCCAGAAACAGCATAAAAAAAAAGTATCAATAGTGATATAAAAGCAATTAAAAGGTCAGAAAAAGAAATCAAAATTCACCACTTATAAAGGAGCAGTATTTAATTACTTCTTTAAAACTATACTAACCAACAACTCAGTCCTGAGTTTGCAGTATTTACTGCAAAGACAAATCATGTATTTCAGTCTCAGTCACAAGGATCTTACACATATATTACCATTGCTCTCTTTTCGTGAAATTAGAATTACACTATTTTTGTTCCAAAATTAATTGCTAATGACATAATGAAATTACAAGCACATTGCAGAACCTTCAACCCAGAAGAGAGCGTGGGCAGTGGAGGGTGAGTGATGTAACAGTTGAGTATGTTAAGCTCCTACAGCAACAACTTGCATAACTTGTATTGAAACAAAAAATTGAGGTATAAAATCTCATGTTCCCTGCCTTCCTTCAGCTTCAGAGTATGGTTAAAGCTGGTGATCCTATGAGATGTCAAACTTATGGTCTGTTTTGGGAGTGAATGCCATCAAACATGTTTCAGTCTTCAACTTTTTTCTGTTTATCTGGTCATATTAGGTATATTTCTTGCCAGACACTATCTGGAAGAATTTGACAAAAGCAAGGGACTCTGATTCAAGCCAAGGAAATTATTTTTTTTTTCCAAAAAATATCATGCCTGGCTTTGGAAGGACAAAGAATTGCTATGATATTTCTCTGCTTTTCTGAACATGTGAGTACATGGACATTCAGAAAACTAAAAAGAATATCTGCTCATCTATGTTGTCAATTTGGATCACATTATAAATATCAGGATCCTGTGCCCTTACTATATACATGCATGTCTACTAAAAATGGTCTTTTATCCTATTTGTAGGATAAAAACTTTTATTTCCCAGACTGATTTAATCAATCTAGGAACCTCTTCTATAAGCAGGATTGTACCATGTCACTGTTTCTGCCCAACTGAGTTCAGATACTCCAGCAGAGCTATATCCTCACATACCTCCACAGCCTTCTCCACATAATAGAAACCCTTAGGAGCATTCCATAAATATGGCAAGAGACAGACTATGAATGACTAGCTGTGTTATAAAAATTACTGGGTTTATAGAGCTTTATGAAAAAAATTGCTGCCTTGACTCAAGATCAAAGAGTGACCATGTAAGGCCAGGAGGAAAACTGCACACATAACACAGTCCTTGTTGCAGAGGTCTGCAGGTTACAGATTACTTCAAACATGATGTTGTGTGCACACGGGCAGCGAGCTTTAGAGGATGCTAGTGTGACTAGTGCTGTGGTCCAGCTGGCCAGGGAAACAGGGATCACATTGTGAATTGGCTCACAGCAACAGCGGGAAAAAAAAAATGTGGGAAAAAAAAAATTACAATATTTTAACAGAATGCTCCCTCATATGTAAAAGAAAGCTTTAATTTTTGCTCTGCTCTTAAAGTAGTTTATCTTAAAATCTGTTTGCTTCAAACAGATGTGAAACAAAACAGATTTAAGAACACCACTTACGCCACTTCTTTGTGTTATAACTTCATCTGGATTTGGCCAATCCATACTTACCTGAGTGTTTATTCTTATGGCTCCAATGGATGGAATTTCATAATAATAACCTAAAATTTGGAACAGAAATAATGGTGTATTACTATAATATATTGCTAGTCTCTTAGTCTTGAGGAATTTTACTTAGCTTGTAATTTCTAATTTAATTTTCATAGAAATCATCACATATAAATGGAATACTTTCTTAATAGATACCATCACAACATAAGTCAGCACGCCATATAGGTCAAGCTAGTTACTCTTAAGCTGTGAGAGTATATAATGCATTTCTTTTGTCTGTTGTATTTAAAGCTGTGATAATGTACTGCATTCGTACTCCCAAATTCCCAGTTACCCTGGGAATACACTGTGACAGTAATATAATTATATGTTGAATGCATATGGGAATACAAGTATAGCTACAGTCTGCCATAATAGTGAAGTTCATAGTATAAAATTATAAGACACTCTGTGAAAAGGATGAAAAAAATCTAATAGGTATTTCTGAATATCCATTTCTGAAAGAAATGTCTTTAGTCAGCATTGATTCTATCACTTATTTGTTTGAACTAAAAACATTGTCAATATGCACCCGTAAAACCGAAGACAGACACTGTGATGCAGTTTCAGATCAAGTGTGTAAATCATATTGGAAGGAAGCAGGGAAGGACTGGAGAGGTAATAGTACAGAGGTTAGTCTTTTACTTTGCCATAAGCAATGTGTGACTTGATAATAAATTAAAACTTCTAATTAAGGAATTATTAAATAAACCTTTACTTCTTTGGATATGCAAAAATTCACATCAATTTTGGACACATGATTATGAACATTTTGCCTCAATAATAAGATGGCATTGGTGGTTATGCTTTAAGCCAGCTGGTCCTCATTTGTTTTAAAACAATGGACTGCAAATGCACACAGTATCTTGAGATACAAAATGTTAGTCAAAAAGTCTCTGTTCAAAAAACCAAATGTTGATTTTCTGTAATTATCTGACAATATAATCTGCTCTTCATGAAGGGGTAGTATCTTTTGCATAACTTGCTAGCATTCTGATGGATTCATGAGGTTATGAGGTTATGATACTTAAAATACTCACAGGCCATGGATCCTTCCATAGATTTTTTTTTTCTGTATTTTTCTCTTATTTTTGGTTTATGTTATTCTCATGCAGGAGAATCTTATCTCAATCTACTTCCCTATCAGTCTTAATCTGCAGGACACTTTGTAATTTGTCCCTCTTGCTTCTCACTGATTTGTAAAGTATTTTCTACATGTACAGTGAGGCCTGCAAATTGCTCTGTTTCCTATACTGAACAATATTGTTTGATAATTTCTCTGTTTTCTTCTTATATGTGTTTATCTCTTATTCCATAATTATATTGTAAGGTATTTGAGACACCTCTTTCTCACATTCTTTGTAAATGTTTCTGAACCACATTTTTCATGTAGAAATTTTAGGAGAAAGTGTTTAATTTTTTTTTTTTTCCCTAGAAAAAAAGAAATTAAGATTAAAAAACCCCAAACCTTTAAGATACTCCTAGAAGCTAAGAAATCACAGCAAAAGTAACTTCGATATTTTCATCAAAAAAGGGGAAAATAATACAATTTATGCGGTCCCTTGAAAGTTTTGGAGAAAAACACAAAGAAACCTAACGAGCCAACCAAATAAACAAAAAATTCCTCTGTCCAGACCCCTTAATATAAAACAGCTTTTCTTAATTTCTTATCCATCATCACTTCCATCTTTTCATGGATGGGTATTACAACAAGAATTCTCAAAACCAAGCCATCTTATTATTATAAAAAATATTACGATTTTTTTCTTACAATAAAGTGGTTTAAATAAAGTAATCAGAAATAAATATAGAAATTCATTCTTTGTATATTTCATATACACACTATTTGATCAAATAAGTTTTAGGTTGGTTTTTTTTTTTTTTTTTATAAAACAATAAAGCTAAGATCAAGCTGAAGAAACATCTGTAAATTTGACAATACTCAAGATATGACCTACCCAAAGCTCCAGCAAAGAATAGTTTCAAATTAAAACACAGTACCTTTATTTTCACAGGCCATCCACTGTATAGGTCCTTTATCATAATTATGTTGGCCAACAGAAAATGTGAACACACGTACCTATGCAAGTTAAAAAGCAATGCATGTAAATTAACTAAATGTCATCAATTACCTGTCATCTAAAGTTTGAACAGAAAAAGAAAACTAAAATTTTTCTATTTGTTATCACCGCAAGAAATGCACTATTATTATGATATTTTATGTATTTCCATTACTTGGTCCATGAAGTAGAGCTCAAGAAGAATGCTCTTTCATACATCTTTCACACTTTAAAGCCCTTGCATTTGTTACTGTCCATGAACCATTTATTTATTTATTTATTTTAATTTATTCCTAGGGTGTTAACTACAATTCTTCAGGTTTTGTTAAATTAGTTGACACAATCAATTATCAGTATTAGATGCTCACCAGTTAATTAAAATGAACATATGCATGGTAGTAGATTTCAAAGCAATGAAAAACTGGTTTTATTAGGATATAAAATAATTTCAGGAAAAGAAAGTGGAAAATTTTCAGATGCTACAGAAAACAAATTCTCATTTTGGTCAGAAACTCAGTCTTTTTCATGTAAACCCACTAAATTAATTCAACAGAGTTCCACAGAAGGGTTAAGCTTCTGATATTTCACTTTAATCTCTTGATATTTATTAAAGCTATGTATTTTATAAGCAAATTCTATTCTACTTCGCTAATACAACTCCAGTCTATCTCAGCAACTGAGGGGAGTCATGGCTTCAGAAGAATTAATCAAATTCTATTGAAGTTTTGGACTGAAAAACAGACTTTTCAACTGAAATTATTTTCCATGCAAATTGTCTGATTTGAATGAGTAAAATTAAAAACCAAATCCAGTACTGTTATATGCAAATTAAAAATCCTACAAGATACATAGAAAACTTACAAATATTATATTTCAGCTTCTGGCTGAATATTTTACTCCAAAGCTGAGTGTTTGTGTAAATGTTGGGAAGAATACTTTCCCAAGACTTTTAATAAGCTGTTCACTATAATCATGTTCCTCTGAAGGAATGCACACAAAAAAAACCCCTTTCTATTGCCTTAAAAGTATTGAGAGTGAACATGACTTCACCTAATATGTCTATATCTCATTTATTTTTTTAATACGGTATTACTTTGTAAAATACATTTGCCATTCCCCATTCATTCTTGACTTCTTTTACAAAATGTCAGCTATAACTCTCCTAATGGATGTTTCTGTTTCTATTTAATTACCATCTGTTTTTTTTTCCAAGATGAATAGCATAATGTAATTTCCTATTGTTGTCTCTCAGCTCAGAAGGTACATGCCTACTAGACTGCTGTTCTTTTTTTTTTGGACTCACCACTGCTCCCAGTTTAATGTCCTCTAAACACTTGATTCAGAAAACATTCTTCTCAAAAATCACACTGCAATAAGGAAAACCCCACTGAAGTCCACTAGTTAGATAAATGAGCTATCTGATTTGGGATTAAAAGTAAGACAGAATAATGTTGTTTGTGTGACATGCATCAGCTTGTCTGTGTATAAAACACATCAACCAATTAGACTGAACTACCATTTGATCTCAAATGTCAAAATAAAACACTGCATTAGATTCAAGTTGCAAAATGGTACATAATTCAGGGAGAAGAAGCAGCATGTTAAATCTGCAACAAATCTATAAAGAATTTAGAATTTAAATTATTGACAACAAGCAGAGGACAATATATCTGATTTACTGTTCCTTGGATAATTAACAGAGATAAAGAACTGCAATGAAAATTTGAGCTTTTCATTGTTACTTCTTTTGGCAAGAGGGTGGAACATTCAAAAGAGTTTTCTTTTTCCTATTGCCTCATCTGGAATTGAGTAGAATGACAGACCAGCTGGAAAAATGAGTCAGCAAGTCAAATTAAACATGCCATTTTTAGCAAAAAAACCCCATGTTCTCTGTTAACATTTTCTGTGACAGGACCCAGTGAGCCAAATGACTGAGATGTATCTTTCTATACCTATTCCTTATAGACAACTCTCCAAACAGACAAAGGATTTTTAAACTAAAAAGACAGATTTAAATACTTTGAATAGGGAATTTATGCACAAGAACATTGGAGTAACTAGTTCAAACACAGTGGACACACAGAACCACTCTCTTTGCCTGTTCTTCCTTTTAGATTGGGTTTCAACCAGCAAAGTGTATTCCTGAGTTGAAGCAAACTGCCAAGCACTCTTTGATCCTAAGAAGTTGTTTTCCATCACCACCGAGGTCTGCTTATGTCCTCTGTGCTTCTTTGCAGCCTCTAAGGTTCTGCATACACTATGGGTTCCTAGGTCATTTTGCTACGACTCTTGTTTTCCACCACCCACACCAATGGATGGACACTCTCTCAAACTGTTTCCCAGGGAAAGTACAATCTTGCCTCCATAGAATAGAGATCCATTTATTCTGCTCATAAAACCCCATAACTTTGAAATCAGTACAAAACAATGGAAAAGTCATAAAAACAAAGAGGAGCTGTCACACTTTCTGATTTTTGATTGGACTATTCAAAGTAAAGTACTTTTAGAAAACTTGTACCCTTAGAGTGGAGAACTACAGAAAAGCACCAGCCTGTTCTGCCAGTTCAGTCAGATACAGTCTTGAAACTCTTCTGAAATATATAAGTCCTAATTTCTACCACAGAGAGTTCAAGTCTAGAGCTGAGTTAGTTCTGTCAGGAACATATCCTGTGCTGGTAATGGGTAGCTAAAACTCTGTATTTTTTCTCACTCTGAAACTAATCTTGTGAAGAAAACACGAAACCTTTTATTCTTTGTATTATTAATTTATAGTATATAGTAGAACAATATACTTTTTAACAAACAAAACACATGTAGAATTAATGTAAATGCTGTAGGACAGTGAGTGTCAGTCTGCCCAGGGAGGTTTTAAAGTCTACTTCCTTCAAGGCTTTAAAGACCATACTAGATAAACACCTGGGCAACCTGGCTTTATCTCATTCCTAACATTGTACTAGAGATCTTCAGAGGTCTCTTGCTATGAAGGATATCAGAGGAAAACAAGTGAAAATCCAGCTGGAGGTGGTAGGAAAAAAAGAAAGCTACAGAAAATAGAGAAAAAGTACTGTTTTGAAGAAAATACAATTGCCTAATTATATAATAAATTTTATGTTTTTTCTCTCTAGCAGAAAAAGATCAGAAAACCCAAGCTGAATAGAAGGATTCTGAATGCTAGAGATATTATGGGACAATATCACTCAAGAGAGTTGTGATGAAGACAGAAATGATGAGCTACCCATGAAAGGACTGCTTTCCCAAGAGATCTCAGTTATTTATTTCTTCATTTTGCTATTGGAATAAAATAAAGATGAAATTAGACTCTTCCTTTGAGTGTATCATGTTATGAGTACTACAGAAAATTAACAGCCTGAGTTAATTCAAAGTAGTAACAAAGCACAAAATCACACTTGCTGTTTAGACACTGCATGCATGTCTAGGTAGCATATGTAGGCCTACGAGACTGTGAGCAACTGAAACCTCTCTGCATGCAGTTCAGATAGGATAAACATGCATATTTATTGACAGAGAAATTAGTTGTGCTGAATCCTGTGCTGCTACAATGAGAGAGTTCTCAATAACCATTTATGTGCATCTCTTCCTTTGCCTGTTTAGGAGGAGATTAACTGACATTTGGAGACATACATGTCTTTTCAGCAGACATCAAGAGACCTATATGATTAATTTATTCAACTAGATGCAGGCAAGATGAATCCCATTGGTATATGTCTATCATGTAAAAAGAACAAGGGTGCATTTTTATCTACCACTACATAAACAGTCAAAAACTGATCTCACCAAATCATGAAACTTCAGTTTTCATGATGACAGTATGATATCAGGATGTTTTAATCTGGCCTTTATAACTGCAGGTAAAGATTCACAGATAATCTCTTTTACTACAGACCAGAAGCTGTGATAAAGAGGAATAAATAAATCAGTAATTTCAGCATGGTCCAGGAAATTATTTTTTCCACTAATGTGGTTATCAGATATGATGAAAAATTGTTTGTGGTTTATATTCAATAGATACATTTCTGAAATAAGAATTTGACAGATCAAGATTTTTTTTTAAAATAAAATAATTAAACTGTTTTTCTCTATTCCATTATGGACTGTCTTCTAAATCCCTTTTAAGTGTAACCTTTTATGTATAAGCTTAATTA
>VWZY01004221.1:58601-105090 GCA_013399075.1 Chloroceryle aenea
GGAGGGGAGGAGGGGAGAGAAATTTTCTGTGTTTAACAGCTGGTGTAAGACTCAAAATAATGTTCTAGAGAGAAGTTTTAGGATCCCTTAGGCTGTCTTTATGCAGTAAATAAAATGGGACATAAGGCATTTTCTTTCCCAAGCCACAAGGGCAAGTGGCACAGAATGGCTCACATCTCTACAACTAAATTATATTGCCATTCTCCCTCCCTATTCCTTCTCCCACTATAAAATCTTTTGGGAACAGGCCCTGGCTAATGCTATCCTCTGAACTGAGCCCTGACATTGTTCAAAAGAGTTGATTGCCACAAACTAAGAGCCATACTGTTGGGTCTGTTAACAATTAAACAGTATGGATAATTGTGGACATTTCTCTAGCCTGCACCCTAGCCTTGGATTGTTTATTAGAATGGGTACATCTGTCTGATTCACTCATAGGAGTAAAACTACTTTTCTCATGATGGACTGAGCAAGGGTCACCCTTTTCAAAACCACTGTGACAGAAGTGCCCCTAATCTTTTAAGTGTCTGTTCAATGCTCATACAAAAGAGATCCAAATTCATGTTTCTCAGTTTGAACAAATTCGTAACTTCTACTGTTCTGAACAGCAGGCTGAAAAAAGCTCAGAAATTTGGGATTAAGGCTTTTGTGTGCCTCTCAGACTCCCGAAACTGGGAAAAAACTGGTATGAAACCTAGTCAGGTGATAAGGTTGTGAAGTTTTAAAGATCTAGAACACTAAATGCAGAGCTCACAGTTTTATATCAGATTGGAAGCAATGAGGAATGGCATGATACACTAACAGAAATATATAAAGTTGTATTTTTTATATTTATGACTACATTAGGATCTGCTTCTTGCCAAGGGTACTATCTAAAAATATGTGTAGACTTGAGGAAATTAGGGAGAAAAACCCACATGAGAAACCTTGAGAAGTTAGCTCTCAGATATTTAGATGTGAAGAAAATTGGAGTCTGGACATCTTTGAATTTATAGACATGCAGAAAGTATGAATGAATTTTATAAAATACCTACTTAAGTGTTTCCATAATTGACCCTCTATGCTCTGATTCAGCAAGGTATTTGATAATGCAAGTAATCCCTTTGACATCAATGGAAAAATCCTTTGACTGAGTTGAATTTTTAAAGACTAATAGAGAAGACCCTTGGAACTACTTTCTACACATTTATCCACAGTGAATTATTTGTCCCAGACTTTTCCTGTATATTTGCAGTTTTCTCTATCATTAATATCTTTTAACCTCAAATTTCAAGCTGCAATGCTAACATATGAATTCATAGTCTAATTATTAGTCTAATTAGTCTGTGTAATTACAGTCTAATAAAGAAAAGAAATGACACTAAAAATTAGCTCACATTACAATCTAATAATAATCCTTCTATCTTAAAATAAAAAGAAAAAATAAGTTAGTTATATGTTAAGAGTTTATTGGACAGTCGCACTTGCTTTGGCTATGATTCTATACTGATAATATGGGTCAAAAATCATTTAACAATCTTAATATATTGGAAAAGAGATCCAAGAACACTGATGTGTGGTGCAGTTCTATGCAGTTACTTTGAAAATTACTAATAACTGAGGATTATACTTGAAGTCTTCATAACATATGCATACCATGAAAGGTGCATCTTCACTGAAGAAGTCTTCAGAGTGAGTACTATGAATCCCTGAAATGAGTTTTGAGAATTGCAAAAGGTTTAAATAATGAAAAAAAAGGTTTTTTTTTCAGTTTTCTTTGTTTCTCCACTAAGAAAACATATCTACATGTAAATGGGGATGTTTTCTAGTGCAGAGGTTGAAAACATCATTATGGTTTACATATTGAAAAATATCAGAATTAAGCCTCCGAGGACTAAAAAAATTACCACTTCAGTTACACTGGTTAACATCTCCTTGGTGCCACCTTGTGGAACTGCAGCAGCTCACTCCTTACTCACTACGGGACTCGCATGTGGTACCCCTTCCTCTTCTACCCTATGGCTAAAAGTATGAAGGTGTAAATACATTGTTGATGCCTAGTAATCTACCTCTACTAAATTGATTTTACTTAGACAGACGGACCACTGATTATGCAATCCTTTAACTCTTTTCCTAGTTCAGATTTAATCTTTGATGAGCTATCACAGAAGTACAAGCAGATTTATTCAATTCTGTATGCTCTTCAGAACTTACTTCAGGAAGTTTTTAAAAATTAAAAAAATAATAATTAAAAAAGTGCACACCCACCCCCCAGCCCATATAGTTAAAACTATATGCAAATTGTCTTCCATGATGCAGATTTGTGGATGTAGGTGTGGCCCAAATTATGCCTCTCCTGTTCCACCAGAAGTGCTGTCCTCACCAGATTACCTCACATCAACTCAGAAATAAGTGTAAAGCACTTAGTTTGGATAAGGTGATTTTTGAACCACTGATCCCATTGCCCAGTCTTCAGCTAAAGAAATGATGCTGTTACCTTTTTAACAGTTCAGCTGTTGAATGCTTTACTTCGACTTCCCTGGTGCTATTTACTCAGTTTATCTGTTTCCTTCCTTGGTTATGTTAATAACAAAGTTTCTTTGCTGAAGTGAAAAACAATCAAATCCCTCCTTTCCCTAAGCTACTTCTCCCCAACACTCAGCATTTATCATTCTCTCAGGAAAAAGTATTTTCTTTTATTCTGAGAGTTCCTTGTAATTTTGGTGGCTGGTATCAGAAACGAGAAAAAGGAGTTGACAAAACAATCCCCTCTGTACTCTGGCTTAAAAGAAATCTAGGCTTTTCTTTGTTAGTCAAAATAACACTTGGAGGCAGCTGAGCAGCTGGAAATAACCAGATTAATTAGAGAGATATTTACTTTTGCTGTTCATATTATGACAGTAAGCCTTCTTTCTTTTTTTTTTTTTTTTTTTTTTTTTTTTTTATCTTCTAAGTACTGGGGAAGAAATATTAGAAATATCAGATAAGGATTTAAAAGAATATTTAATTCCATTGAGTATTTAAAACACTAATTTTAATCAGGAACTCTGACTTTTTTTTTTTCATGTAAATAGACTTTTATAGAATGGTTTGGAAAGGACCTTAAAGATCCAAGGAACCTTAAAATTCCAAGCTGCTGCTGTGGGCAGGGACACTTCCCACCTCGAGACCAATTTCCTTGAAGTCCAATTCAACCTGACCTGGAACACTTCCAGTGACATAGTAACCACAGCTTCCCTGGGCAACCTGTTCCAGTGTCTCATCTACTTCACAGTGAAGAACGTCTTCCTAATTTCTAATATTAATCTACCATTTTCCAGTTTGAAGACATTACCACTCATCTTTTCACTAAAAACCCTCACAAAAAGTCCCTCCCCACCTTTTTGTAGGCCCCCTTCAGATATTGGAAGGTGACAATAAGGTCTCCCCAGAGCCTTCTTTCTCCAGGCTGAACAACCCCTTTGTTTGAAAATAATACACTAACTAAACTGTTTGTTTAGTTATTCCCTCCATTCTTTTACTCCCATCACTGTAGTTCTTGCACAGCATAGAATACACTGACTGATACTAAATTGTTGAAAATGTCAAATAGTTGTATTAGAAGAGGTAAAAGGACAGGGGGAAAGGGAAGGGCCATCGGAAATTCTCATTTCCAGCAGAATCCGTTTACAGGAAATCTTCCTCTCTGGATTTATCAGTTATACAAAGTTCATGTCTAATTCTGGTCTGATCTTCACAGGAACATGAAAATTTCATGATTTAGAGAGCTTGAAAAAGGGTATGCCAGAAAAAACAACAACAAAAAAAGCCAACCAAAACCAAACAAAACAACAACAACAACAAAACCACAAACAAACAAAACAAACAAATGAACAAACAAACCCACAGGTAAAGGGACTTCTGCCCTTGCTCGCATGCTATTTTTTTCAGATTGACTTGGAAAAAAACAGTATCTTCACATCACCTTAGAAGAGGGAGGCTGAGGAAAGGAAATGCTTCATGTTTTGTTGCCTCTCCTTTCTTAGGGGGGACAAAAACCTATATCACAATGGAAACTCAGCACTGCCATATGAAACTGTACTCAGGGCATCCTGACCTTGCCTCTGCTTGCAGGTAAGACATTCTATTACTGACACAAGCAGGTAGTGATGATACCTGCTGTCAGCAACTGTCAAATGTCCCGAATGGCTGAAAGACTCAGTCTTAGGCAATAGAGAATGTCCTTCACAGTTGGCAATTAATGCAATCACTGTGCATGCTCATTCATTGTAATTTTTGCCAAACTACATCTGAAAAATCAGGATTGTCTATGAGAAACATTGCATATATATGGATTTATAGATACTATCTATGCTATGAATAGTTTAATAACAACAGAATTAATCACTACACACCTCACTCCAATACTGAGTGATATACAGTTTCATTTGTTTTGCAATCAGATAAATAAATAAAATTTCCAGAAAACAAACAAACAAAACCAACAAAGCCCAACAAAGTAATCCACAGGTGAAATAATCTTGCAGGTTGCCAATAGCCCTGATACGTTTAACAGTTTGTAGCAGAATGTTCTTAGTAAATTTAAATTTAAATTTTGCATTCACAATGGCTGAAAGAGAAGGGCAGAGACAATGAAATCTAGTTAAATCATACTTTAGGTAAGAAAACATAAAGTTTTTCAGTCTATGATATGAGGTAAATGAACACAAAGTCTGTCTTTATTGAAAAAAAATGTCTTCAGACTTATTTATAAATATGCTTCTTTCAGATAAATTTATTACAGACAAAATATTGTCTTAGAGGGTTTTGGTTTTGTCTTAGATTTTGTCTTCAAATAAAATAGCTTCTACAGACTAAGCTTGCAACAGAAAGCACTGAGGTTATTTTTTTTTTCCACCTACATGTAGGATCGAGAATACACTATAGCTAGTCTGCATTATACAATTCATTGCCTGTGAAGAGGTGGCTTCATAAAATCATTTGTAAGTAAGCAAGCTTCTTTCTTGATAAAAAGATCCATTTAAATAAAATCAGAATTACTAAAAAAACCCACAAAGATTTGCAACTTGCACTTTGACCAAAGAACTTGTTCTTTGGTCGGTGTGCATCAAATGTTTTCCTTTGAATGGGACTAAAAATGAAGCTATAAAGCACAGAATTCCCATCTAAACCTCAGCAAACACTGAATGCATCATTTTGAATTTCATACAAGGCTAAAATGAGTATGACTTCAACTAACACTACTGATTATATTGAAGCTGAATATAGAAACAGAGGAATCGAGACACATAATTGGCTAAGATTTCAAAGACTGAATCTGGCGGCACATTCTGTTCTGAAAAAGAACACATTTAAATTTTTTCCCCTCTATTTTTTGAATTAATACCTATAAAAATGTTTGTGAAAACCTCACAGCATAAATAAATAGGATAAAAAGAGTAAAATAAAATAAACAAATAAATAGAAGCAAGCTCAAACTTCAATCTCATTTTCTATAACCATTCAAGTACAAGATCACAAAGTCCATTCCTCATTCTTCTATTAAAGACAATCTAACATTTATAACATACTCAATTCTGTATATTAAATTCTATCCTACATACTCTAAAGACTGTGACTGATTTCCTGGAGATATGACAGAGCAGGTTTTAGCCTTTTCTTTGAGACTAATGAGGATTTTGGAAAGTCAATTTCAAAGTAGAAAGTGGGGTATTTGTTGCTTGTTCTCACCTGAATGCTCATCCCTTACTTGAAAGATTAATTTATTTTTTTAATCTAAAGTACTTTTTAAAAAAATGCTATAATAATTCTTACTTTTGATAAGATTTCTCAAACAATACTACTCCATCTCAGGTACTCGTGTTCTCTCCTGAAAAGCAATTCTTCCTTACAATGTCTGCGGATATCTGTAATACTGAATATTTAAGTTCCACAGTGTTTCTACTTGCTTAAGTGAAGTTTACAGTACATGTACATTTATGGTTTCTCATTTCCCATTTCATATCAAAATGATGAAATGATTTCTTTGTTTCAATATCCCTTTCCTCTGTTATGTTTCTTGAATATGTAAACACATATTTATTGTTATCTGAATGGACTATATATTTGTGTCTTGAAATTTTCATTTGCTTCTTAACCTGTCTTCTGTTTAGGCTGCTGCATGCACACATCTTGTGCTACCATCTGTTTCAGCTGTTCTCTTATTCTCTTCCCTACTACAGAGAATCACATTCTGTAACTTTGGCTTTTGAGACTCAGTGTAGTCTCATACATGTTTCTGTCTGTTTTTTCCAAAAGTGCATCAGCAAGTCTTTTCATTCAAAGATCCCTATCCCATCTGAATCAATTACATCTATTAATAGATAAATGCTCAGCTAATGCTCAGTCTACCAGTTGGCCTAAGCAGCATTTAGCAACTAGGATTTTGATCAAGTTTTAGAGTCACTTAACAACAATGAATTCTTTTAAAAATTATATTCAGTTGTGCTAGCCTAGTTAAATTACATATTCTAGTAAGTGGATAGATTCTGCAACTTTGTCCAGAAAGTTACACTTATATACCAGTGTTGTGAAGTTAACCTTTGGAAAATTCTAGACTCAGTGAATAGAAAAATGTCAAAATAGTGACTGTATAACAGGTAGGTTTACAGAAAACAAGCTCTTAATCTTCATAATCAGATTTTTTTTTTCCCCCCTTGTGTCTAGTTTTTCTTCTCTATCTCCAGAAACCAGTTCTTAAGTTTTAAATTTTCTCTACTTTTATGGTTTTAAATGAATGGAATTGGTGAGTGCTCTTATGTGGCACTTAAAGTACAATAACTTATATCTTCTCTCTCTATGGCTGCACTCATTACAGTCAGTTCTTATTTACTTACGGTACTTCCTTCAGTAAACTCCAGAAGCATATAAAAATTATTTATAACTTCAATTATATAGGTTCATTGAAATAAAACAATATGAGGCACAATTCCTGAATATCTTTTAGTGCATTATGAAAATTTCTTAGTCATTATGAAAATTTCTAATGCCAAGAAGAGTTAGATTTATTTTTGAATTTTAAGGAGAAATTAATTGAAAATCTGGAAGAAAGATCTTTTGAGTGAAAGATCAAGAAGTCATTTTTGGATTGACTATGATAGTAGTAAACAAGGGTAAAGACACTGTTCAAAAAGCTCAGAGAACTAGCTAGCTGAGTATTGTGGGAAGATAATTTAAAGAATAAAGGATTACAGAATACTGTCAATTCATGAAAAGGAATACATTAAATATACAAGGAAAAAATGCCTAAAGCAATTTAAGATTAAAAATACTTAGAAAATCGATCCTAGAAAATGAAATTGAAGATTACCTCTAAAAAGCAGCAGTTAGGGAAAAAAGATTCAGAGCAGAGGAAAAGAAAAATAAATATAATTCAGTTCCAAAAAGACAAGTCATATTCTATTATGTATTTACATAACATGACAATGTACACAGTAAGGGTAATAATAGAGACTGAAAAGAATTTAAGATATAACAGGACCATTTGAAAAAATTAGTTTGCTTTGTTAAAAAGTGGGACGAAGGTTGAAACAGGTTGCCCAGGGAAGCTGTGGATGGTTCATCACTGGATGTGTTCAAATCCAGGTTGGATGTGGCCTTGAGCAATCTGGTCTAGTGGAAGGTATACCTGCCATGGCAGGGGGCTTGGAACTAGATGATCTTTAAGATCTCTTTCAACCCCAACCATTCTATGATTCTAAGGTGACACCATAAGAATAGTTTCCTAAAATGTAAGCGGAAATTATGATGAGAATTAATTGTTCACAGTAAGATACGTACATATTCCATATGTAGCATTTTGTATAAGCAAAATGCATTCTGACTCTCTTGCTTTCATCCCAAAAGAAACATACTGTGCTTTATATAATTGTTATACTGTCCTTGTTGCCTTCATTAATCATTTTATGTCATCTGCAGCATCAACCTCTATGTGATACCTTGAATCAATCACAATGTAGTGGTTTGGAATTGAAGATCAGCAGAAACAGAAGTATCAAATAGCACCCTCAATGCCAAATTTGAAGGAAACAAGTTGTCCATTGGGTTTTATGCAACAGATAGGCATCATTCTAATATGACCGATAAGGTTGCTTTTCAACAAAGCTATATTAAAACTTTCATTAACCTTCTGCAGTTCTCAGCACTACCACATGGATTTTTATCCTGCAGAGTAGATAAAAATGCAATGTGGTAACCCAGACAGATACATACTCATAATGGAACAGCAGCCCAACAAGAAACTCAGTATCAACACATATGTGTGTGTGGATACATGCATGAAAAGGCTCTTCTGCATGCAGATTTTCCTAAAATAAACGCTCCTATGCCCTGCCACAGTTTCTGCCACACCTGCTAAATCCATAGGAATTTTGCCCAGCACACGTGTACATATATAGAGCAGCACAGGAGACATGATGCTTGAACAGAAAAGTAGGTGAAAAAGGGAGAAAAAATGTAATGAATATGGCTTCCTTACTGAAGCTTTAAGAAAATCCTTAGAGGTGATGATATATAGTCTAAAGAGACAGGCGTCAGTGAAAGACAGTGTGGGAAAAACTGTGTCAGACTGCTGTAATCCAACAGTATTGTCAAGGTATGGACACATGGTAGTGGTACATCAGTTTGGGAGATGATTGCTGAAAGGGTAATATGCAGACATTTTTTTAAACAGAATAAGCTAAGAATCACTGTATTCTTATTCCTATTGGAAGAATAAGTCTTCACACACCAAAAGGTAACTGTGGTTCAAAATTTAGGTTTATGGGGAAAGAAAAACAAAATTGAAAAAAAGAAAATCTTATTGCATGTATTTGGACATTTATGTACTTAAATTGCTAAGTACCATGTCACAGTACATACAATAAATACGGAGCCAGTTTAACCAGCTAGCTGGAGATTTCTTCTACATGACATTTCCTGTACCATCACTCTAACAATATTCACAGCACAGGGGGACTATCAGGAGGAATGAGAAATATCGTAGCATCTGGTTGTCTAAAGATTACAGCAGGCTGATGTAGAGACAGCGAGAGAACAATCTACAATCCAGAAGGCTTGAAAAATGTTTAAAATTTTATCTATCAAACCGTGCCACATCCATTCAGATATAAACCAGAATTTTACATGGTTCAACCCTTAATTTAATTACTTATGTTATATCCTTTGTCACATGTGTATCACACACTCAGAAATGCAAGAACTGTTGTTGTTGACAATTGTTAATCTCTATTTGATGCTGATATTAGTGTTGAGAAAGATGCTGTTTCTAATTTTGGCTCAATAAGTAACCCCTGAAGTTACATTCATTCAGTCTAACACCTGGTGAGAATCCCATGCCTACCCTAAGTGGAAATGTCATGGTTTTTTGCAATGGTCATTTATAATCAGGACTAACACTTTCAGCCTTGTCTAGACCATTGCCTAGATTAATATAATTTTTCATTTTAGTTTTACTGCCATGCAGTTGCACAATAATGGATTCAAACCAATGAATAAAATGGTTCTTTTCTTTCGAGACAGCAGGATGCATTTTTGTTTTAGAAGAAAATTTTGCAAGTGTTTTCTCACAGATAATTAATTTTATCATTCTATCGACACACTGAATGTGTCCCATTTGGAAAAAGTCACTGCCAGTCTTAAGCTTCCAAATGCAGTTACAGCAATCTTCCATAGGACTTTTATCACTGTAGATGTTCTGTGCCCACTACATACAGATATGTTTAATGGAACTGAGATGTTGGAAACTTCCTCTGCGTGCTATTTTCTCCTAAATGGTATTGTCAGAAAAACCTACACAAAATGAGGTTGTATTAATCATGACAGATAATTCTGACGGAATGAGACATCAGACCAAACTTATGGTTTTTCTCCTACCTGAAGCATCAGATCAATCCTTCTGACCCACACAAACCTCCATCATGCTAGGAAACATCAAGCAACTGCAAGTGTATGACTTATGTTTAATGTCTTTCCTACTCACATAAATTTTGAGCAATCCTTCAAAACACAGATTTGAGGATACACAATTTGCCCCAAAAAGCTGCAGTTAGTTTTCTATTTTCAACCTGAATCATCTCAGGATGGAGAATGCCTATTGGGCCTACAATTCAGTTACAATTATATTGATGTCTTCAGTGAAACTATCTGTAGTATGAGTGTAAATAGAACATTTACTACCCCCATTTCTGAAATATAGTGTGTGTGGTATTTCACACATTTAATGTGAGTGAAAATACACAGCATGTAGTTGCTGTCTGTGACAATAAAATCTGTCTTTGTAAAGAAAGGCATGCAAAAGTGAAACACAATTTAAATTTTCAGTTTCAAATAGCTGAAAACTAGGAATAAACTGTATTATGTAAATCTTAGAATAACCCTCATATTCATACTGTAAGTTTTTTTGTAAAGACAGAATATGATTTAAAAATATATCTATATGCTATTTCAAACAGGTTAAACCCCCTAATTTAACAGGACAATTTTCCAGCCTCTAGATTCTAGGCTGCTGTTTCAGTAGTTTCCAATTGTTTATTGTACTCTTTCACTTCTAGGTTGAAGGTGGAACTAAGGGCACTGCAAACGAGTGTACTAAGTCATGTCATCTGAAGGGCCAAAACTTACTGAAGCTTCTTTCATGCCAAGGAATTACAGAGTAACTGACATGAAGAAGAAAATACTTTTAGACCTGAAGCAATTTTACATGAGAAAGATGAAAACAAGGATTAATAGATTTGAATGAATGGTCTTTTGTTTGTACAAAAAAACCCCACTAAGTTTACAACAGTGTACCTAAGATAGGAAGTGACTGACTTTGATGTAAGACAATAAAGATTCATCTTTTAAGTACTGTATGCAAAGCACACAAAAAAAATGTTCAACCAAATGCAGAGTAGATATGAAAAGGTATCAACTGATACATAGTTATACTAGGAAGTGCTACTATGGTAAAGCATGAAAAACTTTTTAACACTTTACTCTCATTGAATACATATCATAATTATAAAATTGGTCATACAGTCAATAAGCTATTTGTGAAATAAATTATAAATTAACTTCAATAAGGACAACACAGTCTAGATCCATGTACGTTTAAATATTTCATCATTTAATATATGAAAACAGCCTACTATGTAATCTAAGAAGGTAACGCTATGTTTGTGAGTATGACATTAGACATTAAAAGTGCATATGTATTTTTCATGTTAGACTGTGTCTGCCAATTATGTTATTATGGTCCACTGGATGAGTACTAACATTACACAGAAAGGGAAAAAGAAAAGAGCTCACATCATCAATCTGGAATCAAGTGTAGTCCTATTGAGGAAAGCATTACAGGCATATTTTGTATTATTCTTCTTATTAAATCTATTAGATTGTTATGAAATTTTGTTAGGGAGATTTCATTATGGTTCCTAAAAGTGAATTTACTGGTTCATTCTCAGTTTTTCCACCATAAATCTTCCTTCAACACTACAAGGATTACTACTGATTGAAAACTATAAGGAGAATGCAAATGGTTCTTCAAATCATACCAGCATAAGCTTTTCATTTCTTATATTTCCAATGTCACCTTGGAAAAAAACTAGCAAGTGATGGAATCAAGCAACCCATTACTTTATTAGACAAGTAACAAAATATAAGTGCTTATTAAGATTTGAGCTTCTAGGTACATAGAACTTAATCAAGTGTAGAAAATCTGTCTTGCATTAAATCTGCTCTGCATTTAATTATGTAAGAAAACATACTTAAATAATCAGAAACCCATACAGTGACTTTTTTCACTATTATATATGTGTTGTATACAATTAAAGAAACCAAACCCCATTCACCAGAGGGAATGGGAAAGTGAGAGTTTATTGTATGATGTATAGTAAAGGAGAAGGCTGAGGTTCTCAACTTTTTTCCTTGGTCTTCACTGACAACCTCTCTCCTCATATATCTTGAGCTGAAGGACTACAAGGTGGGGACCAGCGGGACAAAGTACCTCCCACTGTAAGTGAAGATCAGGTCCATGGCCACCTGTGGAACCTGAATATACACAAGTCTATGGAACCAAAAAAGATGAATCACACGGTCCTGAGAGAATTGACTGATATAGTTGCCAAGCCACTCTCCATTATATTTGAAAAGTCCCAGCAGTCAGGTGAAGCCCCTGGTGACTGGAAGAAGGGAAACATTGCACTCATTTTTAAAAACGGTAGAAAAGATGACCCTATGAACTACTGACCTGTCAGTCTCACCTCTGTACCTGGGAAGATCATGGAGCAGATCTTCCTAGAAGGTCTGATAAGGCACACGGAGGATAGGGAGGTAATCAGAGACAAACAGCCTAGCTTCATCAGTGGCAAGTCCTGCCTGACCAACCTCTGGAGATGGGTGACAAGTGGTATTACTCAGGGGTCTGTAATGGAACCAGGGCCATTTTATATCTTCATCAATAACATTGACAGCGGGATTGAGTGGACCATCAACAAGTTTCCAGGTGACACCAAGCTGAATGGTGTGGTCAATATACCAGAGGGATGTAATCTTATCCAGAAAGACCTCGATAAGCTGGAGAAGTGGGCCCATATAACCTCATGAGGTTCATGAAGACCACATGCACGGCCCTGCACTTGGACAGGAACAATCCTCATTATCAATACAGACTGGGGGATGAGGTGATAGTAAGCATCCCTGCAGAAAAGGACTTGGAGGTTCTTGTGGATGAGAAGATGGACATGAGCCAACAATGTACACTTGCCACCCAAAGGGCCAATTTCATCCTGGGATGTATCAAAAGAAGCATGGTCAGCAGATTGAGAGAGGTGATTCTGCCACTCTACTCTGCAGCCCTCAACACAATAAGGACATGGACCTGATGGAGTTGGTCTAGAGGACGGCCACAAAAATGATCAGAGGGCTAGAATACCTGTCCTACAAGGACAGGTTGAAGGAGTTGGACTTGTTCAGACTGGAGAAGAGAAGGCTCCAGGGAGGCCTTATTGTGTCTTTCAATACCTGAAAGGGGCCTATGAGAATGCTGTGGGAGGAGTATTTACAAGGGCATGTAGCGATAGGACAAGGGGCAACAGTTTTAAACTAGAGAAGGATATATTTACATTGAACTTTAGGAAGTTCTATGCTATGACAATGGTGGAACACTGTAACAGGTCGCCGAGGGAGGTGGTGGAGGCCCCATCACTGAAGACATTCAAGGTCAGGCTTGATGAGCTCTAAGCAACTTGATCTACTTGAGGATGTCTCTGCTTACTTCAGGGGGGTTGGACTGGATGAACTGTCGAGGTCACTTCCAACCCAAGGAATACTATAACTCTATGATTCTATGAAAATAGTATTACAGACACAAACCTTGCAAATTCACAGTATTAAAGGATGCTGAAAAATAACAATTTTAAATTAGTAAATCCTACACTGCATTTATATACTCATCAGGCATGATGTGAGAAAGGCCAGAAATCTCAGCACTGCAAATCTGGTTTATTGTTTGGACTGGATATTTCAGTAGAATTTCCTCCTAACATGGCAAATTAAAAGGAGAATGATAAGAAATGAATCATTCATCTTCTGTCTTATGCATATATTTCCTTTAGCTGATAGCTTTTGTTGTAATATAAACAAGGCTACCAAGTCCAACTTTGGAGAGGTATCTCTGCATATATTTTCAGAATACAGCCATGTGTGTCACACAATGAGTTATTAGGATTTCAGTTCTTCATTCATTCAGTTTGAAAAGTACTTTCAGTTCAGACATGAAGATTAACTAAACCCCACCATAGCATTATGTTATTTTAAAGCAGACACAAAATGATTATTCAAGGTCACAGAGTGAATCCCTGTTCGAGGTGGAAATTGTGTCTTGAATTTCTAGTCCTCCTTTTGAAGGGATTAATTCATATATATGAGGATTTCCAATGAAATACTTCCATTCTTTTTACATAAACACCCATTAAAACTGTTAAAGGGTCTTGGTAAATTGTGTTCTAGCTTCTAGTTATTTTTTGGAAACAAAACAAAATATGCCACTAAAAAACAGGCATAGGCACATCCCCAAGCCCTAGAAAAAGTAGGTTATTAGTTGTAGTGTGAATCCAGCTCATATTTAGCTTTTATTTAGAAAGTGATTAATCTTCTATATTTAATGATTTGCACTGAAATGCAGTAGGAGATAATTTCCAAAGCTGATTTATATCACACACCTACAGATTTACATAGCACAAACATATTCATGCATTTCTACACCATTATGTATGCAAAAACCAGACCAGAAGTTTGATTAGATTAAAAAAATTAGATTAAAATCAAAACCAGCACAAGCAACAATCCAATTTCATCCGAACAACACATCTCAGACAGTGATTCTCGTGTCAAGCCTATAATTCTGGTGAACCACAGATCAAATTTCATCAATAGAAAGCCATCCCTCTTCTAGCTAGCACATTCAAATGTATTATTTGCCTCACTGGGAAAAACATGTGGCTTTGTTCCAGTCAGAATCTATTCAGATTCAGATTCTAACCTTGAGATGTGGTTTTGCTTTGCCTGATGAACAACAAAAACACATAGAAATTACTCAGTGAGGAAACTTACATATACCTCATATAATTTAGATACCTGTGTTTCCACCTGATAATGCCAGGATTACACTAATACAAAAAAAAAATGTCAATAGAAAGTTTAATTCTTTATGATGCATGGTTATCTTCTATACCACTCAACACCAATGAGTCACAAGAGGAAAATGTTTTTTATATATAATATGATCTTTTCAAATAATGTTACAGATTGTGAAAGCTTTAAGCGCCCTAAGGTTCAATATTAATACATTGGTAAAAAGTAATTTATACACATATCAAAAATTTCACTTCCATATTTAAATCTCCTCTCACTGCATAAAATACAACAGCACAAAAATCTTTCATATATCACTTGCCTTTTTGTCTTCATTATATTTATGGAAAATTTCTTGTGCTCTTTCTTCACCACCATCCGTAAACAACATAATAATCTTATTGCAGTTAGCTCTAGAGACACTGTGCTGTAGGAGATGCAAACAGAACCTTTTTTTAATTTCAGGCTATGGGGAATAGCAACAGCTGTATTTGATGGCTTTCACAAATGCTTACTGCTTTAACATAATAATGGCAAAAATTCCAAAATCATTCATTCAATACCTCTTTCTGAAAGAAAAATAAAATAAAACTAAAATGAAATAAGTTTTCTGTTCCATGACAGTTAAATATGACTCATTTCAGATCTGGCCCAACACAGAGTAATGGGGATCGGGTGGTCCCTCTCACCTTCACAACACAAAGAAAACTCCTTAGTTCATACCCATCACATCAACCTCACTGTGTTCTTCTATAGGTTTTCTTGAGACTTGTACATAATATTTTTCTCTTCTCTTTTCTTGTCCTCACTTTTTTTCTTGTTCTTTCTTTCCTCGTGAAAATCTGGGAATAATAATCCTCTAACGAATTACTGAAAATTCTTTTTTTTTTCCTTCTGGACTCCTGCTCACAGCAGCTATCAAGCTCACTGACCACTTAAAGGAAAACTGGCCATTTAGGCATCCTAGGTACATCTTCTGCCTTATTGTTCTCTATAACTACCTGAAAGGAGTTTGTAGTGAGGTGGGAGCTGGTCTCCTTTCCCAAGTAACTAGCAATAGGGTTAACTTGACTTCTTTGTCACTGTCTTCTTTCCTTACTCTGTAAAAGTTAAGAATCTAGTCTAAACAAATTTGCTTTGAATTTTACAGGCAGAGTTCCTTTTCCTCTGCAAAACATACAAATGGTCCTAGTTAGACACATCTTGGTATTTCTGAGTAGTTGGATGTGACAGAGTAAAACCCTTAGAGATTCAGTAAAATAAATTTAACTTCCCTTTGCACAAGCCAGAATTTTGCTGTATGAATTTACTATACAATCAGGAAAATAAATAGGAGGGTCAAAATACAAGATAGCCAGTTCATCCTTGCTTTAGTCTTTGTCTAGATAGTGATTAACTTTCACCTGTCTGGTCAGGTGAGATGATCCCTCTCCCCTTTCTCACTTTTCATCCTACTCTCTGATCAGATTCCTTGTTCTGTAATTAAGAGACTGAAACACCAAAGTCAGTTCTCAAACGTCAGCCAATAACCTTCAACATTGCAGCTCTGTGGTTCTCCAGTTCCCTCAGAGAACTAAAATATAAAAACCTTATTTGTAGTTACTATATTAGCAGATTAATAATTATTCCTTACAGTTGATTTGTATTGGTAGCTCAATATTCAGTTAATATCTATTGATTTAATACTTTGAAAAAAAAAGTGTAAAGATTTTTTTTACATGTAACAGTGAATAAAAAACACTTGAAATCAATACATTCTCCAATCTCATCAGCACACCCTTTTTAATTTTAAATTAAATAATTTATAACCATTTATTGCTTGTGAAATCTAACCTACAAGATACCACTTTGGGCTGCAATCTTTTTGATATTAAAAAATTAATAAAAGTAGAGTTGGAAATTTCATAAATATAGAAATTCACCTACATTTATACTGACTTATACAAACCAACATAAAATCAGAGGCAAGACATGACAAGGAAAGGGAACAAAGCCAGATTATAAGAAAAGTGAAATATTATTTTTCTATTCAGGAAAATTGTTTGAAATAGTTGTCACCCAGAAACAACGCCCACAAAATTATTATGAAAATTTGAACTATTAAAAAATATTCCATGTTGATGGGCCTTAAAGCAATTGGACTGTTTGAATTTATAAATACACCACTGGAAACTATCCCTAAGCATTTTTTTTTAAGCCAGTATTATATCATCCTATTATATTTTCTTGTCACCAGAGTTCAGTGCTAGATCCATCAACAGCCCTTTACTCTTCCTGCCAAATGTATTTGCCAATATCTTAAGAGGATGACTATATTTCTATAACCTAGCGCAATCACTTCATTACCCTTGATATACACATCCACAGTGTCCACCCATAATTTATAGGCTTGCAGATATCATGTGAGGTTAATCACAGGTTTGTTTCTAGTTACAAGAGAGATAGTCCAACTATTTTAAGTGACCTTTTCAGTCATACATAAAAGTCCACTTTGAGGTTTCCCCTGTGTTCATGTCTTCATAATATTGCCTGTGCACAAAGAATATCTCTCATGCTGCACCAAATGTAATATATAATGTTAAGCAAATATAAACATTGTGAGGAGCAATCTGAGTTTGGGAAAATTTCTTGTGTCTTCCTGCTTCTTTCTGAATGAGATGGAAAAAGGTAATGTCTTTCAGCCTGATCTGGAGTCCAACAGTTTTTTAAATCCTCTTTGTAGTTTTATATAACCCTCAGCAGAGGGCAGCCGATCATTACCCCACCAAATCTGTCTGTTCATCTACATAGTGATTTACTGAGAAAATAACCTTGAAAACACTGTATTTTCTTTTTCAGCATTAAAATTTCACAAGATTAGAAATTTTTCATCGAGCTCTACCCATGAATTGCATATAGAGAGGCAAGGAAGCATGCTGAAGTCCAGAATCTGACAGATTAGGGGAAAAAATTAAAGATTTGTACACTGAGAAACTTGACATGTAAGTATTAAAAAAAAATAGTAATAAAAAGAATACACTTCATATTTGTTAAGCAGGATCCTTAACTGATGTAAATTGGTATAGCTTTATTTACAGTAAGGTGAAGATCCAATATTCAGTCTTTTATGAAGGTGACAAATAGATAAAATTTTCAACAACTACACAAACTATTAAAAAATTACTAATAAACTCCCAGCATTTGCGGTAAATGGGAAATATTACTACTCAGAAATCTAGTGCTTGGGTAAAATCAGACAATACAACATAATTAAAACGTAGAAAAATGTATTTAATTTTCAAGAAAATTATTCTTTTTATACATAAGAAATAGAAAGGAATTAGAATACTCTGGGGTACCTAATACTCCTCTGTTAGGTAATTTGCTCCTTCTGTCCTGTTCAAGTCATGGTCAACTATTTACAACTTGTAATAAGTATGAAACTGGAGGTTAACTGAACTTTGCTAGGAGGAACTGTGACAAAATTGAAATAATAACACTGTATCATAGTCTTCCGAAATTTTTAAATGACCTGCAAATCAACCACTATCACAGCTAAATACTTGCTAACTAAAGGTTTTCACTTCTACCACTTAGTTATACAACAGAGGAGCGTGCAGTGGACATCTGAACACACAAATTCTTCACTTTACAGCAGAGATATAACTTTCATACTTACATTTAGCAGCTGTTCAAAAGCATAGCTAAAGCCTTTTTTGTAATCTGTAATTCCTTTAGCAGAGATTTTATAGACAGCTTCTTTCAGCTTCTTCTTGTTTCTCACATTAGCTTGGACAAGATGATTAAAGCAACTGACGTTCTGAGCATTATTGTTAAACTGTAAAATAAATAGTATTAAAGACAGTTAATTCTCTCTTCTAGATACTATAGTAATTAAGACTAATTTTTTTTGATCCATGAAGTAAAGCATATCACACCTGCATTTTCATTGCCACTACCCTGAGTATGTCCAGTAGTATTTGTAGATTTGAAAACTGGACAATAAATATATTTTTATAAAAGGATATTTGTGCTACACTTTTTGTTGCAATCCAAAACACTCTACTATACTGGAAAAATACCACAAATTTTGTTTCAGGCTCATATAATTAAATTGAACTGAGAAAAGCAGAGTTAGGGAAATAAAAAACTTGGGGAAATATCTATTTTACTTTTTTTAATGCACTGGAAAATATTGAAATATCAGGTGACTTCTGTATTGAATATCTATTAGTCTGCTGTTTTACAGTGAAACTTGCAGATCACTATTGACTGTTACAGATATATATTGACCTGCCCTAGTTTTGGTCTTGCTCTGGAAGGGCGGTTGGACTCAATGATTTTTGGAAGTCCCTTCCAACCCCTAACATTCTGTGATTCTGTGATACACCTCATAGAAATAAAAATACAGTCTTGGGACAAAGGAAGTACATGAGAACATAGAGGTAAATAGGAGGATATTTTGAATAATAAGACAAATTTTAGTATTGAGAACACACATATTTTGGCTCTGTTACCTTCCTTTCCGTAAAGACTATTCCCCAAAAAAATAATTCATAAGAGATTCTGAAATTATTTAAAAACATGCATGGAAAATTTTTAATGTGCAAAATAACAACTGCATGAGAGGAAATCAGTTTATGATCTCTTTAAAATTTGTCTCTGTCTAAATATACACACATATGGGTGTAAGTACAAATATATATATATGTATCAATCCTGGTAGAGAGAGGGATGCAAAAATGCGTCTCAAGATGAGTCTTCTTTTAAAAAAAATACTTCAGCATGTACAATTCTGACTGCAGTCTTGAGTGAAAGCACATATTACTGCACATACTCTGTATTTCACTCTATTTGAATGAAAATCTTTTAAATACAACACAGATATTTTAAACTGTTTTATCCCTACAGATTTCTTGACAGAGCTTTTTCCTCACTGGTGAAAAAGAAGTCCAAAAAACTCTGTAAAACTCCATGTCAGTAAAGGCACTAAAATCCAGACCTCCTAATTTACAATTCAGCTAAAACCAGATTATTATGCCTTTCCTGATTAAGGGCCTTCAGTGAAAGTGAAAGTAAATGCAATTTTATGCTGTCAACCTGGTGAAAAGCCTTAAAATAACTTAAAAATCAGGCCTTGTTGACTTAAGTCTTAATACTGCTAATTTGTTCAATAGTATTGTGTATAAGATAATGTAAATAAGGTCATCAGTTTCAATAACTTCTCAGTCTACTTACATATCTAAAATAAATCACTAAGTACCAAATGCAAAGCACAGAGACAATCGTTATCAGCAGCAAACATCAGTTTGCACTGTAATTGCAGGGCACTTAAAACAACTAGAACTTAAAAGGACATGGGGATTGACAATATTAAACCATTTTTAATAATTCATAGTATTTCACTTCAAGTTAATAGGATGTGTAGAGGGTACACACATTTTCTGTGTCCTAGAATCAGATGCATAGAGATGCATGCTCCTTGCTCTTGGAATCAATCAAAATAGGAACTACCAGTAATATTTATCAAACAATGTCTTTAATCAATGAGACTTTTGCTACTGAATTAGTAGAAGCAAATGTATAACAGCAAATATAGTGCAGCTTATGGCAGAGAAGACTGACAGAGAAAGGCAACATCTTCAGCATATTTAGCCTAATTTGTTCCAGATTCTTCTTGAATATAGCCACAGAGCTTCAGCTGCGGGGACTTCGTCTCTAAGTGTGCAAATCCAGGCCCTACTATGAGACTGCTTGCTATGCTGAATTCTCAATTATAGTTCCACATGTAATTTCTTATTTTTGCAGAAGGAATAATGTGCCCCATGAACTAGAGACTTTAAAGGATGAATTTGTCTGTCTCATCTTCTACTATCATAACTGTACCACAAGCCACTACTGCATGTATGTAGTACATAAACAAGAAAACCCAGTATTTTAGTTTTGAGCATTTAGATCAGAACTAAACTAATACCTTGTCATCTTCATATTGTGTTTATTTTTTCTAAGAAGCTTGTCTTTGCTCATTCCTCAGAGTTAATATTGTCTTGTTGCAATACTAAAATTTCTGCTCTTTTCCTGAGGACTGTATTAGCTACAAAATTGTATTGATTATTGCTAGGCAAAATACATTATGAGAATATAAATATCTTCATATATCTTTCTAATGAATAAAGACAGTTATTAGTCTGTACCAATTTATAGCTTGGGTCCCCAAGTGATCAAAATCTGTGGGAACAAATTATTCTCAAATGACTTTATGGAAAGTTTTCTGTACCCTTTTCTATGAATATGCAGATCCCAGTGTGTCACAAGGGGACAACTGTTTCCGAAAACATGCAAAAGCATGAATAATTGCTTTAATTTTGAAAACCACAGTGTTATATTTGACTGTGTAATCTACAGAAGAGTGTGTTTTACATAATAATACGACAAAGGTTGCATATTTATTTTTGTAATATTCTATTTTTCAGGGCTTTAATTTTCATAATACCACAACTATATAGTATCAAGTACCTAAATTATTTACAATAAAAAAAAAGTACAAAATCAGGATGAGATAATAAAGATTTAAAATATTTTCATGTTTGCCCAAGGTCAATGCAAATTTCACCTTTAAAATAAATGAAGAATTGGACTTCATATAACCAAATTTTCAGCTTGAATATTCCTTTAATATATGCCATATTTCCCAGAAAGTAGTATTTTAGTAGGATCAACCATCCACTGGATTAAAATGTAAGACTTCAAGCTGAATCCAACATTTCTACTGTGTGATTTTAAAGTCATTCTTTTTCTATTTCCCCTCACTATTGTATGATAATTTTTATTTGCTGTGCTTAGTCAGTATGTTTTGCTATTTATGCAAAACCACAAGATGATCATCAGGGCTCAGTATTGGGATCACTTCTGTTTAATATCAGTGATCTTGATACGGAGCTAGAATGCACCCTGAGTAAGTTTGCAGACAACACCAAGATGGGTATATATATCTGAGGGTATGAAGGCTCTTCAAAGGAACCTCAACAGGCTGGATCAATGGGCTGATGCCAATCACATGCATTTCAACAAGGCCAACTGCCAAGTCCTGCACTTGGGCCACAGCAACCCCAGGCAATGCTACAGGCTTGGGGAAGAGTGTCTGGAAAGCTGTGCAGCAGAAAGGGACCTGGGGATATTGATTGACAAGAGACTGAATATGAGCCAGCAGTGTGCCGAAGGCAGTCAACAGCATCCCGGCTTGTATTAGAAATAGTGTGGCAAGCAGAACCAGGGAGCTGATTTGTCCTCTGTACTCCGCATTGGTGAGGCCATACCACAAGTACTGTGTTCAGTTTTGGGCACCTCAGTACAAGAAAGACATCAAGGTGCTGGAGCGGGTCCAGAGAAGAGCAACTAAACTGGTGAAGGGCCTGGAGAACAAGTCTTATGATGAGCAGCTGAGGGAACTGGGGCTATTTACTCTGAAGAAAGGGAGTTTGAGGGGAGACCTTATTGCTGTTTACATCTGAAAGGGCACTATAGGGAGGTAGGCTCTGGTCTCTTCTCAGAAGTAACTAGTGATAGAACAAGAGGGAATGGCCTCAAGTTGCACCAAGGGAGGTTTAAACTGGAGATTAGGAAAAAAATTTTCACTGAAATGGTTGTCAGGCACTGGAATAGGCAGCCCAGAGAGGTAGTTGAGTCACCATCCTTGGATGTGTTTAAAAGCTGTAGAGATGTGATGTTAGGGGATATGGCTCAGTGGTAGACTTGGTAGGGTAGTGTTAATGATGATCCTAAAGGTCTTTTCCAACCTAGAGGATTCTATCATTCTATGATCATGCAGCTGTAATCAATTCTCTTTGATGCAAGACACTGACATACTCAACAGTCATTCTTACAGAGGTTTCTTACAGAAGCAACTAATAAACCACCCAAAGTGAAAATAGTATTGTGCTGTGGAATTATTTCATCTTGCCTTGACCTAATTTTGCTGCCATGATGGGAAAGTTACTGATATTAAGAAGGATGAAAATTATTTCTAATTCTGAGATAGGATGAAAGTAAAGATCGTGTACTTGGAAAGTAGAAGAACAACACTATCTGGTAGTTAGCTCTGCTCTACAAAAGCCAATTCCAGATGAAAAAGTAGAGTGAAAACACTTCTCCGCTTCATCAGTTACATGGTGTGTACATTATTTAATGAGCTAATATAAAATTAACCATAAGTTCACTTTTATGGTCACCACATGTCTTGGCTATAGTAAAGAGCAGTTTAGGTGTTAAAGCGAAAATTTAGTGATGAGTGAAAATGGAGTCAAACCATTCAACTGTTAAAATCTAAACAGTGTGTAACTAACAGTGACAGTTATTCCTTGTTCAACTATATATAAAAAGCTTATTCCTTATCTAAGCTAAAATAAGAGGGGCTTGCAGTAAAACACTTGTAAATCATGAAAAATGGTATAACCTTATCATTTATTTTAAAGTATCATGAAGCATTAATATAATTAAATTTGACTTGTAATTATATAGCATGGATCTAGGTGTATTTTTCACTAGATTATTTCTCACTACCCTATTTATTTTTGCAGTATCTGACTTAGGGATCTCCCAGAATGATCCTCAGGTCTGAGGAAATGACTTCATATTCACAGGTTTGGGTGGGAATACCCAAGCCTCTTACTGGTGCAATAAGAGTGTCAGAGAACTTCATCTAGTTGACCTCAAACCACCAGTATAATCTTTGGCCATAAGTGGGGCAACTCAATAACCTTTCCCCTCAGGTAGTTCCACTGAGCTGTCGGCTCCTCCAGACACAAGGATCTCTGTAATTCATAGTGCCCCAATAGTTAAACTGATGGACAAGAGAAGGGGTTGTTATTCTGAGACCCTTTTTCTGATTGCAGAATAGTTACTTCTGCATTGCTAAAAGCCTCCTCTTTTCCAGAGTCTCAACATGGAAATCCTTCTTTAAAATTATTAAAACTGGAAGTGAAACATATTTTCATTTATTTCTTATATGTGTTCCTACTCTAAGCATTCTGTGAATGTGATGGTGGATCAAAATATAAATAACAAGACAAGTGTTTACATTAAGAGGACAGTTTTCTTTAAGAGGACAGTATGAGACCATAGGAGGTGGGGAAGGATACCCCCTCATGGAAAAAGGCTGCAAAATGAAGATAGAAAAGATAGATATTCAGAAGTCTGATATATAGAGACTGAAAAGCATTTCAGATAGTTAAGTAGAAGCATGAAAGATATCAAGCAGTCTCACAAAACAACAGCAAACAAAATAGATGAGGTGAAAAACTTTTTTTTTTTTTCTAAAACTGCATTTGGTTTATATAATATATTACTGACTGAACAGATACAAACTGTCTTGTCTTTTGGGAATTTTTTTGATAAATCTGCCTTTTGCAGATACCAGCTGACCTCTCCCCATTTGATAAGCTTTAGCAAGTAACACATAGCATATAACTCCCAGGGACATCCACACTTTAGCATCACAGACATTTTCAAATGTTACCAGGTGTCTCAGGATTCTTGCAAAATAGCTCAGGACTGTTCTCATTTTATTGGTGAGAAAAGTGAAGCAACAGGGAAGAAAAAGGCATGACTTTATTCCCCACTACTAGAGCAACAGAATAAGCTTTTTCTCTTTCCTTTGTGCAACCAATTCTAAATCTTCAAATTTGCCCTTTAACTTGATATTATTCTGCAATATGGCCTTTAAATCACAAGGTCAAATAGAGTATTATCACTTAAACATCTTCAAAATGCACACACAGCTAATTCAATTCATTCTGAAGACTACAGCACTGCGGGAGAAAAATCTCTGATTTCACAAGCAATGTATAAATTGGTGAAAGTTTCAAATTCTGTTCTGTGTATCCATCTATCCATCCCTCTCTCTAAATATATCTCCATCTCCTGAGAGGTGTAAAGGATATAAACCTGAAATCTAATGTCAATCATTCTTCTGGAATGTGTAGGAGGCTATTTAAATGCAAATAAAACATTTCCATTCATTCTACTGCTTTTATGAAAGGAAACCCAAAGAATCCCCTTCAGTGCACTGTCTTAGATTTCACATTATGTGTAATGCTGGCAAAACAATTAGACATCTACAACAGCAGCATAAAAAAAACATTATAAAAAACTGAGGAGTAGTATCATGGGGCAATAATTTATCTTGATCAGAAAGTGCTTATTACTGTTTCTGACAGTCCAAATTTTTTTCTGCTCTCTCTGATGCCTTCATATATGTCTATATATATATGCCTATGTATAGGTATGTTCTTAATTGTTTTTATGACATGACCAAGAAAGCAAGCTTCAGTCAACAACTATCTGGACAAAACACTGAGGAAAGCTACAATTCTCAAAAAGGACAGCAATAAGTTTATGTAAATCCTCAGGAAAGGAAATCAGGAAAATTATTGCTAGCTTTGACATTCAATCTGAAAAACACAAAATCTTTCGTAAAACATCTCCATACTGGAAAATGCAATAACATAAATAAACCAAATAGTTAAACTGATGGACAAGAGAAGGGGTTGTTATTCTGAGACCCTTTTTCTGATTGCAGAATAGTTACTTCTGCATTGCTAAAAGCCTCCTCTTTTCCAGAGTCTCAACATGGAAATCCTTCTTTAAAATTATTAAAACTGGAAGTGAAACATATTTTCATTTATTTCTTATATGTGTTCCTACTCTAAGCATTCTGTGAATGTGATGGTGGATCACTGGAAAATGCAATAACATAAATAAACCAAATAATTTTAACTTTTAAAAAGTTTCTCAATATTTAGTCACTAGGTGGCAGTAAAACAAAAAAAATGTTGAACTGATGTTACAAATGTTATCATGAAATGGGTATTTTTACACTTCTGGTAGAGGTTGTTGGTGCTTTCTCTGAATGGCATAGATTTCACATTTCAACTAAACCAATAAAATACTCTTGAGTGCCAATGAGTGAAGAAGAAAGAATTTTAAAATCCAAACTTTCTCGCATGTTGAAGACAAGAGGTCCAACCTTCAGGAGGATGAAAATGCATTTTTTCCATAGAAAGGATTCATATTACTAAAACAAGCATGTCTATTTCTAACAGATTGACAAAACATGTTTACAACACACATGATGGTAAAGCTGACAATCTCCTATCTAACTGTCTTTCTGTATTTCTAAAAGCTGTAAAAGTGATGACTTTGATTGAATGTTGTTTAGTAACAAATCTATGTTAGAAATCAGATTTTCCCAACCATACTTAACTGCTGCTCCCTAAACTTCACTCATTCCAGGTAGATTACTAACATCTACTGATAACATGGCATGTTTAATCAGAATCTCCTGAAATTACACTTCCAAATTAACAATAACCCTAAAAAAATCCCTAAAACACTACCCTTCCAAAACTTTTGACATTAAATGAGACCCTGCCTTAAAATGTGTTTTTCAAAATTTCTTACCTTTTATAGAAAAACATATAAGCCTGAAGAAAGCAGTAATAAAAATACTAAACTTAAAAATAAACTTTTAAATACTACAAAAGCAAAACACTTAACATACCAAGATTATGCTAGCTGAATAAATCAGAAACAACAATTTGGAAATAGTGAAAAATGAGAAAAATATAGTAAGCCTGCTGAAGACCTAATCAGATACTATGACAGCTGACTTTCAATCTGCTGAGATTTGTTGCTATGCTACTTCTACCTCATGGCTAAATCAGCTTGGTGACCCAGTTGTATCTATATGTATTAAATGAGCAATAGCGAAATAGATCTGATTTCATCAGGCTTTCTTCTTGTAGCTAAATCCAGCTTTGCTGTTTTTTTCCTTTTTTTTCCTGCTGCTTTAGGCTTGGTAATAGGATTTTAGTGTTAATCTCAAGAATGACTGAATTTTGAATAAAGCCAGTTAGAATCCATATTCCAGCAGTGAGAAGAGACTATAAATATTTATCAGAACACATTTAAAGAAGAGTAAGAAAACAACTTGCAAAATTTTACTCCTGTGTAGATCTAAGTACACAGAAAATGTGAGGCTGTTGAAGAAATAAAGGTTTATAATTGGACATGTCAAAAAAAAAGAGTTGTTACTGTTCTGCATTCATAAATTACTACAGAATAACTGCTTTTTCCTGTCCTGTGAACTGTATACAGATAGTCTTCAGGTATACAGTACAATCCTACATAGAGAAAATATAGAAAATTTATTCCAGTACGCTGAAGGAACATACTTACTTGCATTTCTTAAATTGTATTGGAGGTATGGGATGAAATAAAATTAGGTTTATATGACAATGTATACTATTGACATTTCCTGAAATTTTAAATGCTTCACATTTCTTTCAATGTGAAATGTGTTGTGTGTATTACAGACAAGAAGTAGCAGCATTCAACAATAATAAAAAACCCCTCTGATAGATCACAAATTTCTGTTGGGAAAAATATTGTAGCACAATACAAGATACATGTTTGAAAATACACCAAATATTGGGCCAAATTCTGCTCTCATTTAGCTTTGTTAACCTTTCTAACCAATATGATTACCTGCACATAAATCAGTGCAAAGCTCCCACTGAGTACAAAAGGATTAATGTTCAGACCATAAAGTGTGATGCTACACTGCAAATCTCAGAGTTACAACAAAGAACATCAGCGTAGGCTGAAATATGAATTCACTTTACAAGATGAACTCATTTATGGTGATGATGTATCTAAGTTAGCATATATTATTTCATTAATATAATTTGTTTCTAACTTGTACTGAAAACTTCAGCATCTCCCAGACCATGTTGCAGAAAAACCTGGCCTATCTGAACTACTGCAGTACTGTAGTCTGAACTGTATGGCACAGCAATACATAAATATATATGTAGATACACTCTAGGAGAGAGCTGTAACAAGAAGAGACATTCTAGAAAATTATTCTGTAGACTTTTTTTATTATCACTTGGCTGGGGAAGTCTTCATTCCATCAAATACAAGTTGTTTAGAACATGAAACACGCTTGGTCAAAAATATGAATCATAGAATAGCTTAAGTTAAAAGAGACCCATAAACATCAAGTCCAACTCTCTACTCTTTGCAGAACTGCCTAAAACTAAACCATATGACTAGAAGTGTTGTTCAGAAGCTCCTTGAAATTTTTCCAGTAACCATCCACCCTCTCAATGAAGACCCTTTTCCTAAAGTCCCAATTGAACTTCCCCTAACACAACTTCATTCCATTTCCTCATGTCCTGTCACTGTTCACCAGAGATAAAAGTTTCAGCATTAAACCTTTATCTGTAAATTCACTGGATATGTGAGGCTGCTACTCAGGGCATCAAAAGCAAGATGAATGCTTAGTCAGTGCACCAAATCACAAGGTAGAACACATATTTCAGCATCAGGCCACATAACTGGGGGACAGCAGGGGTCTACAATGTCACCTCCATATTCCCACAGCTCAACTTGAATCCACCTGTCACTCTTAAAGGGCAGAGAAATGTGCCTGGCTCTGTATGGTGCCTGGGCTTCACGAGGACTAAGGAGGCTGCAGCAGCATGCTGCTTATGTGTGAGATGGTGCTGCTAAGGCAGGAAAGCATGATACAGGAGGGAAAAGACTTGAGAAGTTGATAAGTATTTCATTCATGTTTTGCCTAAGAAATCCCTTTAGATTCACACCAAACTAACATGTCTTCAAATTTTCACCTACCAAATAGATTACTTTGATTGAAAATGTATTAAAAAGAGCAGGACCATAGAAGAAATAGCCCCCACACTGTCCAGAACAATATGGGCAGCCTACATTTTCTTCTTTTTCATGACCATTGTGAATCATCTTTCCCCAGAAGAATCATTAAAGCCAGCCCAGCCCAGCCTCTTCAGAAATGGTAAGGAATGAGTTCACTGTTCAAGAGCCATTTTACCCACCAAAATTTTTTAATTATACTGTCACAATGCCCCTGGTAATTATCTCCTAGTTGGAAAGCTGACTCAAAAATGCACTTTTGGTCCAACATCTGACATGCAATAAAAACTCACAGGATCAGTGATACACCTGTTGAAGCACAGGTCTCTTTAGTAAAACTTGTGCATTACCAAATAATTAAGAATCTGGAAATAGCCAACAGATTATTAACTATTAGAATCATGAGGTAGAGCTATAACCTCATTTTATATACTATCAAACTACTCATTTTAAATACTGCTAACATACTAGAGAGCTAGGATTTATTCTGGAAATCACAGAAGCCAATGCCATGTGCCATTAGAAGTCTGACTTCCTGACATTTGACAACTATAAAAGGGGACAATAAAAATCTGTGTTGATGCCCGAAGCAGTTCCTCAAAGTGGGAATGGAGGTGACATTTCTAATCATCTGGGATTGTCAACTCTACTGTACAGTAATAAATGTACAGTTTCCAGCAACATCCCTGCTCCTGACAACCTAATGTAGAATTTCAGCTTCTAATTTCCATTCCCTTTGGCTCATGCACTCAAGTACTCTTCCCTAGAATTAAAGCTTTGTGACAGGTTTAAAATGAAACAGATCTTGTTTGAAAATTTGCCCTATTCCTTTGCCAAATTCTTCCATTTCTTTACACACCTTTTTAACATTTTCTTTTCACATCAAACTAAACTTATGGTTAATAACACAACAGAAAAAATAGGTGATATGTTAAAATGAACAGTAACACACACACACACACACACAAATATGTGTAAGGAAACCTAAAGAGTGTTGTTTTTATTCCCAGCGACTCCCTTTTGAATTCTTAGCTGAGCAGAGGTAGTATGTTCTAGCTCATGTCATTTCAGAGATCTTTTAATCAGGAGCGCAGACCAAGACAGTGGGCCAGGCTCTTCCTACAGACAGTGGAGACAGACTTAACACCTCCTGGATGTAATTTGTCCTCCTGATAGGATGATCTTCTCTACTGGAGGCAATAATTCCCATATATAGACAACACTTTCCCATATCCTAGGCAATACTTTATAAAAGAGTAATTCCCCTTTGGAATCAGGGAGGTTGCACAGGAGACATGGGATGCAGGGATAGACCCTCTCAGGATTGCACAGGACTTACTGTGGAATATTCAAGGGAAAAAAACAGTGAGGAAAGGGATGGATTTAGGTGATATGGGGATGAAAAAGTGAGGAAAAATAGAGGGGCTAGGGGAAAGAAGGCTGTGTTTCCAATGCTGGACTGGATAGAGGTGGGAACTCAGACAGCTCCCACAGAAGAACATGATGGTTCGGGTTTCAGGATGCAAGGAATGCCTCAGCTTCTCCCTGGCAGCAGAAAGCTGTATGGTGTGAGCAGGTTGATACGAACAGCACAGCTGCTAGATGAGGTTGAAAGGCTGCAAGCTGAAGTAGAAAGGTTTAGGAGCATCAGGGAGGCTGAGGGGGAGATTGACTGGTGGAGCCAAGCTCTGCCTGCTCTGAGGCTAAAAAGGGATGACCCATTAAGAAATTACTGAGGGTCAGGTACCCCGTACATCCTGTACCCATCAGACCGAAGGCAGAAATCTAAAAGAAAAGAATGAGTGGAGGCAGGTCCATGGTCAGGGCAGAAAGCAAACTACTGCCTTACACCACCCCCTCGATGGGAGGCAATGTCAACAACTGCCTGCCTGGTGCGGCAGGCATGTTACCTCAGTTATTCCTCCAACCTCCAGGTGCTCTTACAGAGCAGGTTTGATGCCCTGCAAGTACAGCCAGCCTGTGAGGAAGATGAATCATCTAGCTTGGAAGTGTTCCCAAAACTAAGGAAGCCCAAATCCAGCATCCATACATCTTCCATCAAAAAAAAAAGAGTCATTGTTACAGGTGACTCTCTTCTGAAGTGAACTGAAGGTCCAATATGCAGACCTGACCCACTTCTAACAGAAGTCTGCTGTCTCTCTGTGGCCAGAGTTAAAGACATGGTAAGGAAGCTTCCTACCCTGATACAACCTACAGATTATTATCCATTACTGACCTTCCAGATAGGCAGTGATGACCTTGAAAGAATAAAACTGAGCATGTCATCAAGTGATACTTCAGGACCTTGGGACAACTGGTTAAGGGAGTGGGAGCGCAGGTGGTGTTCTCCTCTATTCCCACAGTCACGGGTACCTGCCCAGAAAGACTGAAGAGGACTGTCCAGGTTAATTCACGGCTTCCTACCTGGTGCCACCAGCAGAACTTTGGGGTTTTTGACCAGGGGTCAATTTACATGAGGCCAGGCCTGCTGGCAGCAGATGGGGTGTGTCTTTCTCATTGGGGAAACAGGTATGGGTATCCTGGGAAGAATTCAGATATGCTGCCCAATTGTGTAGGCATGAGGTCAGGAAGGCCAAGGTATGGTTTGAACTGAACTTGACAAGGGACACAAAAAATAACAAGGGCTTCTACACATATGTCAATGAAAAAAGGAAGGTGAAAGAAAGCATACCCCCCTGAAGAACAAGAACAGGGAGCAACTGACATCAGATGAAGAGAAGGCTGAGGTTCTCAATGATTTTTATCACACAAGGATGATAAAGTACTTTCAATTCCATTAGTAAGGAAGGTGAATGATGAACAGCTACTTGGGACAACCATTTAAGCTGTCAGGACAAAACAAAAAGAAGAAAACGACCATCCAGCTAACCCAAAACTTTGTGTATCCTTGCACCTGTAAAGGGGCAATGAGATACTCCAATCTGACTTCTTGGATACTGTCTCACCAGCCATATATTATCGGTCCTCAAAATTCCCTTGGTTACTTCTGTAATAGATCTTAACAATTATGTTTAGTGGTAGCTATTTGCTTAAAGAAGAACAGTAAATATAGATATGAAAGTAACAAGAATATCTCTTTGAAATCTGTTGAGGTATATTAACTATTTAAGTGCCAAATCAAATTTATTGGGCTTTAACTAGTGATTCTTGCAGTGCTTTTATCTGACAGTTTTGAGACTCTATGGATGCCAGAGTTTTCCCCCATGATAGCACTTCTTGGCTGTGATCACCTCAGTTATCAGCCTATTTATTTATTAACTCCAGAACAGCCAAGAAAAGGTCAGAGTCTGTGAGTTGGGTCTGAGATAGTCTGAAATACAGTTTCTCATACAACTCAGGGCTGTGAGAAAATGGTTTCAGTAATCAAGCAATCAACCATAAAACACTTTCAGTCCTCAGAGAAGACAACTACAACCTTTTCTTTGTAAAATCTGAGCCAACCCTTTTTGTGTTGAGTAGTGTTATTATCCACATTTATGTAACAGTATTCAGTCAGACAAAAAGGAGACATACAGTCAAAATCTGAGTTCAAATACTCGTTTGCCTCTCAGGTAAGAGTGAACCACCAATCCATACATTATTTAGATGGAAAGTTATCTCTAGCCATGTCACTGAAGCTGTAAAAGCATACCTAATTCAACATGTCATATAAAGACTGCAAGAAGATTTCAGGAAGTTCGACTTCTACTGATCTTTCATATTTTCTTTTTCTAGATACAAAAGTGTAATTTGCTTTCCTAAGGATTAGACAAAAAAGCCAATCAACGTACTTCATACCCTTATCTTCCTTTCAACTCCAGCCCCACCTGAAATACTTTAATATAACATCATTGACTTCTTTCTTGACTTCCTGCTAAGAGGGGAAGCAAAATGAAACTGCAATTCTGCAGGCAGACAAACATTTCATGGTATTGTTTATACTACTTGCTTCCATTCCTATTCTCATCCATCAAAAAAAAAATATTTCTAACTTTTAAAGAATTCCTCAGTTTCCATATTTCCCAAATTTTCTTCGTTGCTGTTAGAATACTCATCCTTATTACATTTGCTAAATATGTCCTCTAGATATATTTTTGATACACATATTTCCATAGGTACATAACCCAGCTCTACATGCACTTATTAGCAATGCAGAAATTGAATACTAGATTTTGATCAAAATTTCCTTGAGCTTTAACCCAGGACCTACTGTGCTTAGTAAGCAGACCTGTATGAAAATACATGCAACCATTGACTTGGTCCCTGAATAGGGAAGGTGCAAAATAGTGACCTTCCATTATGGAATACTAATGATTTTCTATTATGGAACACTCCTATGAAGATGCATTTCTCTGCAGCTATCATTGTTCCCCCTTTCCTCGAAAATGAGCCAGTCAATCTAAGAAAAACTTCAAGGTCATGATATAATTAGATGGATTGATGTTAAGAGAATCTAGAAGATCAACAACCAGCTCTAAATTTGCCTTAGTATTATTTTTCATCGACTCTGAAAAAAACAAACAAAACCAGACCCCTCAAAAAGCAGTAATATATATTTGTTTACTGCCTCACATAGCCATTATGCGCCATGATTAAATTGGTAAGAAAGAGGTTTATACAGACCTACAACAGGAACTTGATACTCTATCTTTTTTTAATTTGTCAAATAATGAAAAAAATGGCAAGTATTTTTATATTTTCTCCTTAATATTGTCTATTATAGAGAATGAAAATGTAAGGACTGAAAAACCTTAACAAGTCTTCTGGAAAGCACCTTCACACAGGAGCCCTTTTTATCACATCTAGATCCACCAAAAGAAGTACTTTACTGCCAGTATCTCACTCTGAGATCATGATCATGTTTGATTTCTTCCTCAAATAGTGATGTCATTTAGAAAAATCAGCCACCACTTAACTTTTTCTGGGTCAAAATTCAGAAACACAGGAAAAACCTATGCCTTAGTCTATTTAAATATGCAATTTAATTTAAGGTTCAGTAAAAACACATTAAATAGAAGTGAAAAAGGAAAGCAACTTTAAATTATTACTAAAGAAAATTACAGATTGTTTGCCAATTAAACAGAAGTACACTCATACAAATCTAAAACTATAGTAAAGAAAGCATAAGAGTGATAGACTGGAAGTAAAATCTATTGTCTTCCTCTCTTCAATAGCACTTCAGGCTAAAGTTTCCACCCATGGCATGTTTGCTGACTTTTTAAACAATCTTAAGAAAGTATTTCCCAGAAGGGAGGAATGTTTCCCTATATCAAAAAGAATATAGGTGCAGGCTGAACTACAGAATACAGGAAATAACATATAGCAGAAAGAGAAAGGAGCCCTTTGATAAAGTGAAAAGCTCTTAACATAACTTATTTTTTATGTATTATTATATTTAATTATTTTAATTATATAGTCATAAAGATTCTATCAACTTGGGAGTAAGGATGTCAAAGTAAACAGGTTTGCAATCACTGAGCAGTGGGAATTATATGCTAAATTGCTATTAAAAATCAGTGGGAAAAGGGGTGTGTCATTCAGAGCTTACATTTGTCCCCAAAACTAATTTCACAGGCTGGGTCCACAGTTTTTTCTTTGAAATTACTTCATTAAGGTATCTCCTTCCCTCTGATTTTAGTCGATGCGCAGAACTGCACAAGTGCATATGAGCTTTCCACTTTCCCAGAGCATGATTCTATTATCAGTAATTTGCTCATAACATTAAATTTCCAATTCCTAAAGAGTAAACACTAGTTCAGATTTTTCCAAAGGCTAAGTGATTTTAAACAGTTCTACAGCTCCTGACCTTTAATATTTTTGTTGTATAAGGTGGGCATTTTCTTTTGTGTGGTTTTCTGTGCCTCTACAGGTTTGAAGTTGAAGTACATTGTTCCTCCAAACTGCAGCCTACCCACAATCATAAACAAATTACACTCTGTGTGTCAACATTTGAAACCAAGTCACTAAATCATAACATGCTGGGATGGAATTGCTGCCCTTATCATCTACCACTTACTGCTATCAAAGCATATAACTGGATTAGAGGGAAAACAGCTGTATTACTCATACATTTAAGCTCTTTCAAACAGCAGGTTTTCTCTCGACAACAAAGCACAGCGCTTCAGATAAGAAAAATGCAAATCCCAGAGGAAATCATGACATATTAACCCCTGGCAATCTTTACATAGCTTAATAGTTCATTCAACCTTTATTTTTTTCACTAGAAATAAATGCAGCAGCGATATCAAATCAGCAGAACTAATGTATTTTAACACATCTACTTTTAAGCTTTTTGTTCCCTAGGATTTCTACATATAACAGGCACAGTTCATTAAATCATCCTGTCACTTTCTAGAACTGATTGGCATCTGTTTAAATCTGTGTCTCTCAGTTGTGGGTATGAATCATCGTACATACGGGTTTTGTGGGACAACATCTTGGCAGAGGTTAGCAGTAAAATAGCTCTCTACTTAACTCAAAGCCTCATTACTAAATGCTCTATGGTTATTAAAGCTAACAAGCCATAAAACAACTGTTGCTTTCTTGGCCAAAGATCCAGGAGAGAAAGAAAAATTGTGGATAACTTCCAGTTATTGCTAACGTTCATATACCCATCTGCTATACTGAATTAACTGAAAATATTCACATAGCTTTTTAATTAGTCAATGATGTCTAATACCAAGATGCTTCAAGAGAAAATTCTTTAAGCAGTAACAGGAAATGTATTGAATAAATCTACATTTCTTTCACCTAGAACACAATGTTTAAGTTGATACTTTGAGGGTTGGATTTATTAAGAAAGCACTGGATTCAGACTTGATTTAGACATGCATTCTCTGTTATGAAATATTCTGTGAAGAATAATGAACACAGAATCATACGATGATTTCAGTTGGAAAAAACCTTTAAGATCATCAAGTCCAACTGTCAATCCAGCACTACCAACTCCACCACTAAACCATGTCCCTAAGCACCACGCCTGCATATCTTTTAAAATACTTCCAGAGATGATTACTCAACCAGTTCCCTTAGAAGCCTGTTCTAGTGCTTGACAAGCCCTTTTGTGAATAATTTTTTCCTAGTATCCAATCTAAACCTCCCTTGGTGCAACTTGAGACCATATCCTCTTGTCCTATTGCTTGTATTCCTGAGAAAAGAGACCAATCCCCATCTCCTTGCTAAAATCTCCTTTCAGGTAGTTGGAGAGAGAGAAGGTGTCCATTGATCCTCCTTTGCTCCAGGCTAAAAAACCTCAGCCGCTCCACATAAGGCTTCCTCTCTAGACCCTTCACTATCTTCCTTGCTTCTCTGGACATGCTTGAGAACCTCAATGTCTTTCTTGTAATGAGGGGCCCACAACTCAGTACAGCATTCAAAGTGTGGCTTACCCAGTGCCAAGGACAGGGGGACAATCACTTCCCTAGTTGTCCTGGCCACATTATTTCTGACACAAGCCAGGATATTGTTTGCCTTCTTGGCCACCTGAGCACACTGCAGGCTCATATTCAGCCAGCCCAGGTTCTTTTCCACCAGGCAGCTTTCCAGACNAGCCGCTTTCCAGACACTCTCCCCCAAGACAGTAGCACTGCAGAGTGTTGCTGTGACCCAAGTGCAGGACCCAGCACTTTGCCTTGTTGAATCTCATACATCTGGCCCTGCTCTACCAGTCCAGCCTGTCCAGATGCATCTGTAGAGCCTTCTTAACCTCAAGCTGTTCAACACTCCTGCCCAACTTGGTGNCCTGCATATCTTTTAAAATACTTCCAGAGATGATTACTCAACCAGTTCCCTTAGAAGCCTGTTCTAGTGCTTGACAAGCCCTTTTGTGAATAATTTTTTCCTAGTATCCAATCTAAACCTCCCTTGGTGCAACTTGAGACCATATCCTCTTGTCCTATTGCTTGTATTCCTGAGAAAAGAGACCAATCCCCATCTCCTTGCTAAAATCTCCTTTCAGGTAGTTGNACCGCTTGTAACCAGATGGTCTTTTGTGTATCACCATATCTAGATCATTTAGAAAAAGAGAAAAATGAGATTATTTTAAAAGTAGACAAGAATTAATGTACCATCTGCCTTTTAACACAGTACATAAACCCAATATATCATCAAGCTTTTCAGGAAGGATATATATAGGAAGATATACAAGGAAGAATAAGTGGAAAAAAATAAAATGAAGAAAATAATATTTGAATATAGATGAGATCTCAGAATTTCTAAGAAATCCTCATAAATGAAAGTCATGTATGAAATTTTCAAATATCTAAACAAATGATCATTTTAATATATTATGATTTACTTTAAATGTCAAGATAACATTAAAAAGTAAAAATAAAGCAAAATACGTGGAAACAGTACAGCAACTAACAGCAACTTTGCAGTGGATGAATTATTGAAGTTAAGTCTGTGTTTATGCTTTTGTGACTAATGTTAAGAACAAATAATACTGAGTATGGTAATATATCACATACTTATGCGGTGTCATTTCTGGTGCTTAACATTTGTTTGAGGCTTTGTTTGGACTGAGTTAAAACTGAGCAAACTTTAAAAAAAAATAAAAATTCCCTTTCTGTTACAGAAAATGTCAGAACATGATGTCTCCTGTAATTCCAATACCTAAGTTATCTGAACATATGGATTATACAAAAAGTAATTTCAATAGCAAAAGGATCTAATATGGACTTTTAAATGATAAGTGACAACAGGAAATAGCACGTTATAAAAGATTTAGAGATGTCATTTCTATAATGTATATTTCTGTGCGTGTTGCCTTCCTCTGAGGATGAACACACCATGACCAAAAAGTCCTTTTCAGTTCTGTAGTCAAATATCTGACGTGCACCTCTAAAATTCATTCCATGAAAGGTCCTTACATATTGTTAAGTTACAAACCACTGGGAAAAATGTGCTGTAGAACTTACTCAAAGATTTCTAGCCCTTTTGCAACACAAATCCCAGACTTGAGGCTTCACTTGAATAACACTGAACCTTAGCTAATAAAATAACCTGAACCTAAGGAAGCCTTGGCTTTCAGATACACTATTTCTGGTCAGGTGGGAGCAAATGAAGGAAAAAGTTTGGAAAGCTGTGTAACTCAGGAGATAGCGGGGATCCAGATTTTCCAATAGTGAAATCTAGCACAGCTCCACTAAACATGGTAATCAATATCCAGTAGTTTGGGATTACAATCCTTTTATTAAAAAAAAACAGCAAAACCAAGATTTCATCTCTCTAATGTCACTACAGAAAAGCTTATTTCCTTTCATAATAGTAATAAACACAGTTGTTGGGTTTTTTTTTCACTGCAATTTAGTCCAAGGCAGGTGGTGAAATCCACTATTAAAAACTTTAACAAAGGAAATGTGTTTGTGAATAAAAGTTTCTCCCTAGTATTTGGAGAAAAAGACGTCTAACTGAGCTGACAGCAAATGATGAAGCAATAAGCAGTGTTCAAAGAGATTTCTGATAGTGAAATTTCAGGTCTTTCTCCCTTCACGCGGGCTACAACACATTTGAAGAAGTTGAAAATTGTCTCCAAAATAATTCTAGTTATTCACCATGCAGGCTGTCTCTTGTCATTAAGAGTATGTTAATGTTCCCATCCTAAATCCTTAGAATCAAAGCTCTACAATTCAACAGCTTAATCAAAGCCAAAAAAAGCCTTGCCTGAGGCTAGAACATGACATCCAAGCTATCAGCCTGAAAACTGGAAGTTGTCCATACCATCTTCGTCCTCCCCAAATCTATTTTATTGTACCTTCAGCTCTCTTGAAAACCATTAATTTGCACTTTAAATACCAGACAAGTATTGGAAAGACTAAAATGCCATTAAAAAACGTCCAAAATGTGAGTCTCTTATATCTGGCATTAAAAATAGTTTGCTTATGGCTTTGCTGGTAATGAAATCTTGTGAAAAGAACAGATACTCACTGAAACTACATTCACAAAGTCGTCATCAGACAGGGTTTCTAACATCTCAATGACTGAGGTGCGGATCAGCTTCAATGTCAATCCACTGACACTTCCGCTCCTAACAGAAATCCATAAGATAATAGAATGAATTTAACAAAATCTATTTAAAACATACAAAGAAAATACAGAGCACCAACCAGCACTCTCACCAACTTTCACACTAAAATTGTCAATAATTGTCCCGAACTCTCCAACTCAGCATTAGTGTTACTACATTATTATACAAAAAAGTTAAGTCCAAAACCGATATTCAAAGATCCAGTCCTGTGGCTCATCATAATGGTACATCATTCCACATTTTAACTTCAAGAAATATGATAGCGTTTATCATCTTCAATCAATGCAGTATTTAAACATTTTATATCCCTACACACAGATTTACAGCTTTAGATTTTTAGATACTGAAATGACAGCTTGTTTGTTTTAAGGCAAAACCTAAGCTAAAGTGAAGAAAAAAAAATGGATAAAGCTCACTGCTGTTATGAAAGTATCTCACCACATTTAAAAGCATTAAATGCAAATTCTTACTAAGTTTTTTTTTCAGCATAAAGCCATCTGTTTGACAAATCAGATTCAATGCTTCCTTCAGTGTCTCAACAAAGAAAGACTTGCCAAGGCAAAGAGGGAGTTTGTATTAATTCCTTTCTTCACTCTCTATTAAAGTTTTATAGTAACCAAACATGGCAAATTTTAAATACGTATGATAAACCATACCAAGTCTGCATACATTCTTATCTTTCAAGCTCATGAAATCATGGTTAAATCTACTGTGATGCTTCTAGTCATTAGATTTTAGGTTTGTGTTTGACAACAAATCTTGGAACATACATGAGAAATTTTCAATTGATTTTTTCAATAATTAAGAGGATAGAAGCATTATAATATTAAAGTTATTAAAAATCACTCCCTTGTTCCCAGTTTAAATATCTTTCAGGTTTGTTTTGGGCTTTTTGAATTTGCTTTTCCTTGCATATAACAACTACTTAATCCTCACCCCATTTTTCAGCATAAAGATATTTATATTCAATATAGCTAAGTACTTTCATCCTTCTAATGTCAATATCCAGACATTAAACACTTACGCATCAACTAAAATAAGCATGTCTTTGGGAGATGCAGCTCCTTGGATATACCTGAAATAAATAAAGGGTATGAATGACAGAGATTTGGAAACTTATTTGTTGCATGTGATGATAGACACTTTATGATCTCTAAACAAAATTAAGCTGAACCAAAAAAATCCTCCTATTGTAGCTAGTAGAAAACCATGTGCCCTCAGCTTCTCCCTTGCTGTGTCTTCTAAGTAAACTGAACTCTCAACCACATTAGGTAAGTCTGGAAGTAGGATATACTGAACAAAATTCACTATTTTCAGATGTTAATAACTGAAAACCATGAATGCTGTTTCCGAGCTAAAGGCCTTGATAACAGAAGAATTATTAAATCAGGCCAGCTTAGGGAAAAATTTTTCATCCTCTGAAAGAATATATTCAGCTAGTGTGAAACCAGGTATCAATATGCATTACGCCCTTAGAGGCTTACAGAAAAAAAAAAAAAAAAAAAGAGGAACAATCCCACCGTTCTTTTGCCTTTTACCAATGTAGTGATTTTTTTTGCTGGTCTAATCTGATGAGACATATTTTTAAACATTTGCAAAAGTCTGGAATAATAGTTCAGGAAATAAATTGAATTGCATATGATTTTGGCACAAAATCAAAGTTTTTAATTGCCTTATACCTATATGATAGTTATGAAGACTTCTATGAATAGGTCCATGTAATGCAATGGTACAGCACAGTAACAGTAGATAATGCATAACAAGTGGTATGATTTGTAAACTGTTTATTCAGAAGAAGTAGCTGATTTTATTTTTTTTTTAAATAGCAGTATCTAAAAGTAAGCATTACTAGATGTAAGTAATCAGAAAAAAATGTCTCCACAGTCATATCTAGAAAGTAAGTGACATATATACATCAGTCCTTTTGAGAAAACTTACCATGGTCTTCTGCGAACATCATACAGATCTATTTTGTTTGGAGTTCGACTTTTATCTACCCATGGGGAAGCTAAAAAGGAAAAAAATGTAAAAAATTTGTTTTTTTTTTAAAAAGTATTTTAAATACAAGAATATAATGAAATAATATCAAAGACTTTGGACTATATAAATATCAATATCTTGTTTGGATAAAAAATGTCTGTGTTTGTGCAATTTGTATTTGTAATACCTATATAACCCTATATATATAAGCATATAATATAATGCAATAAAACTACATATAGATAAAGACTTCAAACAACCTTGTGTTGAAGAAACAGTTGAGTGTAATTGACAAATGACTTCAGTGGAACCAGAATTTCAGCTGAAGTCCTTTACAATGTGAAGTAATGTTTTGGACAAGAAAGTACTTAATTTTAAAAAATGTTGAGAGTCAACTAATGTATGCAATGTATTGATCTAAAGCTCAGTTCTGCATCTAAAAAACTATACACTGACTCAAGAGTGCTTTACCTAAAAATGCAAATCAAAAGTAACATGAAGATATCATACTTTCTGACAATAAAATAAGATAGAAATATTCAGGTTTCTGTAGATAAACTGCTGGGATTAAAAAAGCATTGAATCTTAAGAAAGCATTTAATCTAAGCTTTATCACAATTTTCAGAAAGGGCAGGAAAATTTTCCTTACTGAAAATCAAACCAAGTCTTTCAAAACCATTTGACAGCTTAATGAACACAAATGAAAATGTGAAAAGTTACATGAAAAGCAATAATGTTCTGCAATTTGCTCTCTCACTGAATGCCAATAGCATTGGTGGAGCTACTTCCTAACGTTAATCATTTTTCTGTCTTGGAAATCAAGAAAAATCTAAGCTGCTCCAGGATTCTTCCTGAAAAAATAATTCATTTAAGACAAATGGGAAGAAATATTATATCTCTACCCACTAATATTAAACAAGCCATCAGCTCAGAGTAGGTACCTAGTCTTGATTTTACTAAATGAACCCTTTCCTAAGTGACCATAACCTGAATTAGCACATCAGTTACTAAAGCATTTAAACAGAACGTAAAGCATAGGACATATATCAGCCACAGAAAACACTGCATATTGTTGTACATGAGAAGAACCTTAATCTTTATACCAGTATTGTCTATGTTATCAGACTAGACCATCTGACAGGTCTTCTGTAACCTGAAGGAGTAAGGGTTTTGAAAATTCAAGAAATGAGAAAATAATATTTTTAAGACTGCTATGTGTCAGATTTGCAGCTTTAGTATCATTACTACATTACATTATACATACATATGCATAGGTTAAAATTACCCATATTTTATGATCCTGGAGGCAGGGTTAGCACATGTTCAATCATGGACTTTTTATGTCTAAATCTAGACACAAAACCTGTCCATAGGTATCCCATCTGAAAATCTATCCTTGATATACATTCCTAGAGACTTGAAGACCTGCATTAAATGTACTCATTTCAGTTTGTAATGAGTGGCATAGGTATAATAGCAAATATAAATCAAGGTACTGACCAAAACTGCTATATCTTTGCCCAAACTTTCAGTCTTTCCACTGACATCCAATAAATGGCTATGCCCTATCAAATCTCTCCCTCTTAATTGATCCATATCTTGGGACAGTCTTCATAAACAGAATTATCAGAATGTAGGTATCTGGAATTATTTGAAAACAATGGATAAATTGTAATTTACAGTGCTAGTGTGACAACAACTTGAGACAGAGTAAAACAGAATCACAGAGTCACTATTGTTGGAAAAGACCTTTAAGATCATCAACTCCAACCATTATTTAACACTACCAGGACCACTACTACACCACATCCTTGAGCACATATCTAGATGGCTTTTAATTATCTCCAGGGATGGTGATTCAACCACTTCCCTGGGCAGCCTGTTCGAGTCTTTGATAACCCTTTTGGTACATAAGTTTTTCCTGATGTCCAACCTAAACCTCCTCTGGTGCAATTCGATAACATTTTTAATTCTCCTATCTGTTGAGACTTGTAAGAATATAGAAACACCTACATCTCTACAAGGTCCTTTCAGGTAGTTGTAGACAGCAATAATGTCTCCCCTCAGCCTCCTTTTGTTCAGACTAAACAACACCAGCTCCCTCAGCCACTCCTCATAAGACTTATTCTCAAGACCCTTCACCAACTTTGTTGCCCTTCTCAGGACCTGCTCCAGCACCCTGATGTTTTTCCTATACTGAAGCACCTCAAACTGAACACTACTCAAGGTGCAGTCTCACCAGTGCTGAGAACAGTGGGACAATCACTTCTCTACTTTCGGTGACCACACTATTCCTGATGCCGGACAGGATGGCATTGGCCTTCTTGTCCACCTGGGCACACTGCTGGCTCATGTTCTGCCTGCTGTCAATCAACACATGAAGAATCTGAAGACAAATCTTTCCAAATCACACTTCAGAGATCCTTAGGACTCGAGCAACTAAGCCTTGCAGTCAGTTCTACCATAATTTTCATAATTTCCTTGGTTGCAACAGTGTTCAAACTGTCCCTTTCTGGCTACATGTATATTAGTGTGTTAGAAAGCACAACGGATGAGAAGACATTCACCAGAATCAGACTAAGAACTGTTACAATAGTCCAGTTATACACAAAAGAAACTGTGAACAAATCAATCAGCACATTTCTTACAACCTTTCTAATCCTTTTGGAGATGACTGTGAATGGTACCACAGTTTCTAAGTTTGGGAGATGACTGAGTAATGAACACAGCAGCTAAATTCTATTTATCTTTCACTAGCTTGGCCCTTTTGATATGTACAACCCTGGAAAGATGGTCAGTAGCTTCAGAGAGATCTGGAGAAGGTCTTTAAAAACATTTCCCACCAAGCCATTAAAAGAGTATTTTCTGTGCCACATGTCAATGTGCTACTTTTTCTTAATTAATATATTACCTTCTGTTGAAACAGATATAACAAGCACCTACATGATTAAGTTTCCATGCCAGGAAATGTTTCTGGATTTATGGTGTGACTACAAAATTTTACATCAGATATTAATGGGTACTGGATCATACAAACACTAATTAATATAATGTTTACTGAGAAAATGTACTCTATTGTTTTCTACAACAGTTTACATAATGTAAACTGTTTTGATGTTTTCTACAACAGTTTACATAATTGACTAGTAGTAACTCTCGTATGGTTAAGCAGAAATAAGGACTCATCCCTTAGTATCTAAAATTTCATTCACACTAAAGAAGTCCTAAATTCCCCCTTCAACCTCAAGAATAAACATGACTAAATTACTCATTCATCCGAAAATCACTTTGGATTAAAACTTTTAATTTTAAATGTCTTTGAATGGTCTCATATCTATTCACTGGTTTTGGTAACGTTGAGTATTTAAGGATCTTATTGGAATAGTTATTTCTAGGAAACTGAAATACCCTTAGGAAACTTGATCTCCAATGATCTGATTTTAATTTACCCTGATTTCATCTTTAAAAAAACATTTTTAAAGGATAATAAATGCTCTTGATGAAGAAAAAAAAAAAAAAAACCACAAAAGAAACCCTAATTACAGATTTACAATTATACAGGAAATAATTACGAGGGATGGAGATCACTGAAAAAGACATACATTGCCTTGGTTCACATACAGAACACACTATTAAGGCATTTGGGGAAACTGGATTACATCTTACTGACAAAAACTATTATGTGGTCTAAGATTAAAGCAAAATGAAATACACAGAAAGATGATTATGCATTTTCCTAAAGAAACCAAAATTGATGATCGAGGGTTTCAGGAGTTAAAATTTTATTTACATACCCTATTGTTTAAAATGTGCATTTGATTCAGATGCCTTGGAACCTGGCTCACTGAATGTCTTGAAGAAATGAGCCTCACTGTGTTTCATTGTTGCATACTAATATTGTCGAACTATGTCAACACTACATGGTTCTCTGTAGCATACATTAGGTTTTAGTCATGTTCTCCTTTGATGCCTTTCTTGTTTGCCATATGGCTTGATATTTTATAAATTATTCATCAGATTTGATATCCCTCCCATTTCTGCTGTTTGCATTATGGAGATAGAGGTCTGGCTATATTTCAAGCAAATTTCTCTGCTATTTCTGCACATGTAGAGTGGAAATCCTGCTTTTCTGATTACACAAGAAACCAATTCATCTAATACAGAGGTTGTCACAGGGTAAAGCCTAAAATGAAAGTATTCCTCAGGAAAGGGAGACCTTGGCTACATCTGTCCATATTTAATTCATGAGATGATTCCAGAGTCAGAGGTGAGAGTCATTGGGGAGACCTTCATGAAAGTCCTGAAAGCCAAATGAGACCTCAGTTACATCTGCCCTCCTTTACCGGATAGGTATGTATCTACAAGGCACAGAAAGGTATAGATGAATTATTTAACAGCTTTACATTCCAGTAACACATTTGGGGAAAGAGGCTGAAAGCTTATAGTAAGACACACATGACAAATGTCAAATCTTACTCTCATTCAATCTTCATTACCTTTTCATCTCAAATAGTTTCTAGGTAGTCAATCTCGATATAGATTTTGCCAGGTTAGGTAGACAAATATTTGTTCAAGTTCAATTTTACCTTTCTATCCCTCAAATGAACACTCACAAAGATATTCAAAACATCCATAAACACGGATTACTCAATTCCCTATGCCAGATTCAGTAAATCTTCATTAGATGGAGCAAAGGTGCAACCTACAGCTTATACTTTCTTTTTAGTTTCATTTTGTATTTCTTCTCATCTTTGAGTGAACTTATGCATACAAAACTGCATATCTCAGGTATGAGATACCCACACTGGTTGGGAAATGTATTTGTCAGCACACTACTCAGAAACAAGTCATAAATTTTGGTGTGGGCGCAGCACCTTCACAGAATTACTCAATTACTTTTCAATAAAGGTGAAAAGTGATGAGACATGGTAGATAAAAATAATAAACAGCTGTAACTTTAATAATACCGATCATTAATCATCATTAATGGACTTTTGCACCATTGTATTTAAAACTCAAGATATTTATACCATAATGAAACCTTGGATTAATAACCAATGAGTAATATACTATCTAAAACAGAGATTTTGCTTGATCAACTCCATGCAACCAAAGATGTTCAGTGAAGACTGGACACAGCCACCTCTTAACTACTGTATTCAGATAATGACTGATAACAGCCAAAAGTTCAAATTATCTTCAAATTAAATCTATCTAATATAGACAGCTCTGCACAATGTCCTCTCTAACTTTTATAGCACCATCACCATATTATTTATGTGTTTATTTGCAATACTAGGCTCAGTTTCATCCCAAATTAGTTCAGCAAGCAGTTTTATATGGGAAATGTCCATATTCAAGCAAATTAATTGCTTTATTGCTTCCAATATGCCAGAAGAAACAAGTGATTTGAATGTGTAATACCTATCAAATGCCTCTGTGTTATCTCAGTTCAGAGGCAAATATTTCTGCTTCCTCACTTATAAACTGAATTTCATCCTCAATAAATGTGTTGATCGCATTGGTTTTACCTGAACTAGCCTATCCCTGAAAAGGGTTCTGGAGTATCAGGGCTTGAGGAGAAGTGGTACAGAAGCAACAAGATGATTGTTGTTTTTCTTTTTCTCCTGTTTACAGGAGTTATAGCAAGTTTTGGAGATTTCAGTTTGTGTCATAAAATTATAGAGATGGTCTGAACTTCAATATGAAGGAATGGTGGCCTGCTGGCAGTAATTGTTACTAGAAACAACACATTATCCTATAAGAGTGGTGGATCTGCTTGCACAACCACAACACTCAGCACATCAGTTTGAAAAATGAGCATATTGAAAGATTTTCTGTATCATGAGTATGGTTAGATCCAATTCATGCCAGCCCACGTCCCTTCCTCTTCGATTTCAATAACCCCCCAAAAAAGAAGTAGGCAATGCTCTAAGAGGCTTATTTCAATGTAAAAACTAGAACTATCCAACTTACACACTAATTGATAATTTATATGCTGCATTACTGGGAAAGTGCTTTGGGTTTTGGTTTCATTTGTCTGGTTGTTGGTTGTTTTTTTTTTACTTTAAAGGCTCCTTTAAATCTTGAGTTGTTAACAGGAACTGACAGATATAACACATAAAACCTTTTGCAAAAAAAAAA
>VWZY01004221.1:112548-136280 GCA_013399075.1 Chloroceryle aenea
TTTTTTTTAATGCAATACCTCTGGTAACAGGCAATTTCAAATCACCACCTCTAGACTCTGGTTAAATCCTACAGCACTGGATTTGAAACACACCAATCAAAAAAACCAAACCAAACCAATAAACAAACAATCAAAGAAAAAACAAACAACAAACAAACAAAAAAACAAGGAAAATTGCTTACAGACAGCAACAAAATTATTCTACTAATGGTTCCTACTAAAATATGATGATTCTCAATTTTCACATATAAATCAGTGCAGTGCTATTCTCAGTAGTTCATCGTAGAGAGTATGGCACCTGTCAAAATACACTAATTTGAGTGATAAGAGTTATGTTGTCTGATAATTTCATTTATAAGCCAACAAACAAAAATCACTACATAAGATGTTTAGAGATGTTATAATCACAGTTACAGAGACCTCTATATCTTAGAAACAGTTGTCTTTCCTTTTGAGTTAATTTTCATACAGGAAAGAGCTTTTGACTAATAACTGGCAGAAAGTCTAGTTGGAGAAAACGCTCCAGTAATCTTATTTCCAATTCTGCTAAAAGAAGTCTTTGAAGATTACTACTTCAAAGCTGCTACCTTTCACTTGGCATGGGCAAGATGAAAAAATAAAATTTATCATCACACAATAGGAAACATCATTCCTCCTGGCTAATTCCAGTGAGCTCCATCCATCTTTTCCCTTTCTTTCCTCTTCTGTAAGACATGAGGTTTAGGGGCCTTGGCAAGGAATGGATTCAATTTTCCTCTGCAAATGCAATCAATAAGAAATAGAGAGCACTACTGTGCTGTCTTTACAGGAACTGGAATACACTTCTGATGATTTATTCAATGTATAGGCCCTGGCCTGCATACAAGGCAGAGTACAACTTTATTTGAAAAGCCTGAGAGCTATTTACTATATCTGAAAATATGTTAGCTGCTGTTCCCTGATGCAGCAGCTACACATACACTGGGGAGAACAGAAGGGAGCTCCTCAGCAGCTTATTAAACTTCTTTTAGTGTGTGGAATGTATTACACTTCCTTATCCTGTTTAATGAAGTTGACTCATTGATTTCTTTAATGATAACACTGAATAATTATACATATACATACTTTCAATCAAGTATTATGAGGCCAGGGCAAAGGAAATATTATAGTGGCTTCAAACTGAACACTATCTCCAAGGTAACTGGTCCTTGGAGTGGAATCACAAATTTGGATTTAGATTCTTCAATTTACCCTAGAAACTTCAGGAAAGAATCCATCTCAAAACAGTCATCCAAAAAAAGTGTTACAGCTGATTAGAAACCAGTCACAAGAGAATAATCAGAAAGTTCTGAGAGTTAGGGTAGCTGGGGAGTGTTTTATCCAACCTCTCTGTAGAGGTTAAGCAAATAAATAAGACCACACCATGAGACACATACATGGATTGTAGGAATCTGTATCTACAAACTGCATATTTTAAACATAGTTTGCACACATATTCCAGAGTACCAAATTTATCAGGTTAGTTACAAACATTGTAGTAACTTGTATTCAATTTGAAAACATTCACCAGATGATTTTGAAGTATCCTAGTTATTTACTTATTTATTTGAAGCTAAAGAACTACAAATGGGAAAAATATTTACAAATTGAATAAGCATTGTTAATTTTTATTTTAAAGTATTTATTAATGCAAAGGAAATGTATTCTCTCCGTTTAAAACACAGGAAGAAAATTAGAAAGAAATGTCTTAAAATTTAACATACTATAGCTCCTATATAATGGGGTTTACAACTGCATAGGTCACTATTTTAAGTGATGCACTGCTGGATCTTGTATGTATAAATCAGCTACAAAATCCTGCTTTGAAAATAGCAATCATGACAGAATTTAAAGTTAACTGGATAATCAGAACTGGGCAATATGAAGTCAATGGTGCATAAAAAGAAAAGTATTTTAAAAAAAATTAGTATATGGAACAAAAATGAAATCAAGTAATTTCAAAATCTATGATTGTTGAAAGAAAATTTTATAGAGTACATATATCACACTCACAATTAAAAGCATAAATGGTAAAACGTCATGTACTTTTTTCTTTAAATGATCAACTTCTCTACTCCCCATCAGAGATCTGAGATTATGTCCCAGACTCTTCTATAAATAATTCTCAGAAGAAGTCACTGAAGTCTAGCATACTGTTGTGTCTGTGTCAAATCAAGTAAATTAATTGGCAACACCATACGCTGTCTGCTGATTGACTTAGCGGCCACATGCTGATAGCTAAAGCAGCACAGTAAAACCTCATTTAAATAAGAAACACCCAGGAGAAGAAAATGAGAATAAAAATGACAGAAGAGAAGATGGAATTAAGCTTCTATTACAGCTACACAAAAAAAAAGAATTAATACAATGCAGAGTCATAGACTCTTCAGTATATAAAATTTTTCAACAAGTTATTTATCTCTGTAAAACATAAAAGATACCCATATTACATACTGCAGCCTATTGCAAATAATAGTATTTCATCATCTTGGAAGCTGGGAAGGATGAATGTTGTTTTTTGCCTTGCTTCCTTTAATATAAACATATACCAGCATGTATTCTAGAATAGTATAATACCCTGTGTTGAGCAACCATTCAGTACTGTAGGATTTTTTATGTGCAATAGTCAAGAAGACAAAATATATGAAAGGTGCTGTTGATTAGAGTGGTACTGAAGGACGTCCAGATTTTGTACTAAATTTTTACTATTTCTTATTATATTTTCTAGGTGACTTCAAAGTAGGTCTTCTAACTGCAAATAATTCCTTCTTTAAAAAAAGCAGTTTTGTTTTGTTTTTTTAAATTAATATGTTGCACTTTCATGGAAATATCAGGGATTAAATATCAATAAAACAACCACCTAGAAAGTAATGATCACTATATTACACATATTAACTCTGGTTTTCCTTCATTTTGCTCTAATTTTTTCTTAGCATTTCAAAGGATATCCTAGTGACACTCAAATTAAACTAGGTATAGAGATATGATTGATCTTTAATGAAGACATCTCTCTATAAAAAAAGATAAATAATTAGGTGTTAACAAATCCAATCAAAAGACTGTGTGAAAATGCTGTTTGAGAATAATTTATTAAACTTTGTCTTCACTTTGCCAGGGAACCACTACTTCAATAACTTTCCAGTAACTAGAGCACTTTACGAGAGCAGTAAATCCTAAGCAGTAGGAAAAGAACTAGAAGCAGACCAACTCATGCAAAAATGTTCTCTCTCCTATCTCATGCTTTCTGGACTTTTTAAACTAATTTGCCAATTCTGTTTATAATTTATGTTACTTGTAGTCTGAAATCTCAGTTAATTCAGAAACGGATGCTATCACATATTAGTATTACCTATTAAAAAAAAATTATAGCTTTTCCTACAACATGTATATTGGCCATAAACAGCAATTGCTTCTATACTCTCCCCAGCCATTGTAAATTGGAAAGCACAAGTATCACCAGCAAAAATAGAAATATGTTACTAACATAAAATAAAGATCTGTTGACACCTTGTCCAGTTTTGTCTGTTATGACAAAGAGATGAATTGCAAGTGGACAAAGTTTGAAAATAGCCACTAAGATACCTGAAGAAGAACAGAGACAAAGTTTAAGTAATAGAACCTAGAAAAATGATGCAGAATCAGAAAGCAAGGCCACTTCTGAAAAAGGTATATAAGTATAAAGTTAGTACTGGCACAATGGGTATAAAGTACTTAAAAATAAATCAAAGCAAAAAAAAATATGAGGTCTTTTTTAGTGCAGAAGGTCTTAAAGTGATCTTCTTCTAGGAAATATGAACAAGCAGCCCAGATCTTTTAAGCTGGAGTTTGATCAGTTTATTAAAGGAATGACATGAACTAGCTAAATTTCAAATAGGATTCATCAAGCAAAAAACTACCCTTTTCTAATATATGACCCTTTGTTACAAAGAAAAGATCCTTTTAGAAGCTGAAATTTAGTAGCTACAAACAATGCAGTTTTATACAGAGTTAATGGCAACACAAGAATTTGAAGTAAAACTACTTTTTTTTTTTTTCATATGCAACTAGTGATTATCAAATGTTTGCAAATAAACTGTGGATATTTTTTTACTACATTAATATATATCTCTCTATAGTACATACATAAGTAGGTTCGCTATTATAAAATCTTTATTCTTAATAGATCCTAATAATAATTATGTATTATAAAATTACTTTCTGTATATTACATAGATCATGTATGGATAACATACATGTGTATCATAGACAACATTTTTTTCTGAGATTTAGGGCTTTTTAATGAATATTAAATTAATACAGTGGATTTGGCTAATATATTCTAATCTAATCCCAATATAAATGAAATATTAATGAATAGCAGGCTGGTTCAATCTATCTAAATGTATTTATGGCAACAGAAATCTATGACACACAGTGTGTGAGGGGAATACAATGCACAAGTGGGAAACGTGAGAAAAATGATGATGAAACACGGTCTTCTTCATTACCTGAGCTGGTAATGAGAGCGCTCCTGCTCCTTGTCAATATTCTAACTGTATCATGGATAAGTTTTGCACACTAAAAATAATTAAAATTCCACACCTTTTCTCTTTGTTGTTTTGTTGTTGGTGGTCTTGGCCAAAGGTTGTGTCAAAGAAGAGAACAGATAATTTCTAAAATTCATCTATCCAAGGAAGAAATCCCCTCTCTCTAACAGCTTAAACACCTGTCTCACATGCAACTGCATTATGCCTTCTTGGAAGCAGAACATAAAAATAAATTAGAAATTGTCAGTGTATAGCCTGGCATCATCATAGATATTGTACTTTCACTGTTAATTAAACTTTGTTTGGTGTTGTTTTCCAGATTATACAAAGGGAATATGAATAAAACTCTTCTCTCTAAAAGATCAAGGGGCTTGAGCATACTAGAAAGATAAAAGTTCAAAGCTTGCTGCTTGTACAGAGGATCTCTTCTCTCTCTTAAGACATTTCTGTTTCTTGCTGTAAACAAAGACTTTGCCTATATCTTTACAAGAGGAAAAATATTTTAATTTCATCTATAACATTAAATCTATGAGGAATGAAACACAGACTTCAAGTCCTGTGTTTCCAAGATGTCAAGTTGAATTTCATTCTTGGGGTGAATTCTGGCCTCCCTGAAGTTAATGACAAAACTCCTTTACTGAAGAGGGAATTGACTTAATTCAGAACACTGTAACTCTTCAGTGTTCAGCCACTCTGTATGTAGTATTTTGTCAGTCTGATGCATTAAGCACAACACAGAATCAGAAGCCAGGACTTATTCAGATTTTTAAAGGAAATGAAAAAAAAGTCAGCACCCTTACTTCATAAAACTCAAAATGCTTTTGAAATAATAAAAGACTCAAAAGGATCTTTGGGAATGAAGAAAAACTAAGCTTCTTTGCAGTTTTTTGTCTGCTTCTATGCCATGAATAGTTTCTTAGGATTGATCTAAATTTTCTGTATTCGGTGCTTTTTTTTCCACTTAGTATAAGAGTTCTTTGTTCTACAATGTCCAACGAGAAATACATTTTTATAATCATGTGCTTGTTGAAGGTCTCCTTGTTTTTAATTTATTTTGTGAAAAATTGCAGAAAACAACTGGAAAGGGGTTAAGACAGAAATCTTATTACCTTATATATACCTACCCTAATGGTTTAAACTGTACTACATTATAGCTACTTTTGCTTCCCATATTTAACTAAGGGCCATAACCCTTCCTGAATGAGTAAAAACAGCATAAACAGAACTTTTAAAGTCAGAGAACCTGCTGAGTTTGAGATTTCTAAGGGCTTCTATATAGATTATTCCCAATAATAGGAAGAGAGACTAATGTATTAAGGAAATACAAACACAGATGGAACAACTGCTATGGAGTGAAAAAAATGCATTAGGAACCAAAATGGTTAAGAATACATTATAAAGAACTTTGAAGTCATTCAGTACTTTAAAAAGCTACTTTTAATTAATGTCAGGGAGTGAAGATACAGAGTATCACATTTCTAGGATAAGGAGTAGGATATAAAAATATGAATTCTCCTTTCAAGTAAGGCAGTGGTCAATCACATAGTGAAATGCAACAAATTTCAGCCCCAGTCTTACAGGCATTTCTACACATATTTAACTTTCATGTTTGATAAATTTGGGAAGCAAACCCGAATGTCAGGAGCTTAACATCAGCTAAATCCTATTGTGCTCTGACAATCTGCATCAATTCAGGACTTTGGGGAAATAAGGGTCCAAATCTTCTAACAGCTCTTTGCAACAATTGTTTCAAGAAAAAAAAAGGAAAAGACTTGGTGTCATATCACTTTTGAAAAGATTTCTGTATGAAGAAACAGAAGACTTATAATTACTGAGAAACTCATTACTTTGCTTTTCTGACAGTACAGTGGTTTCAGTGGCTTTACTTATATCAGCCAGCAGTGCAGTGCAATGGAAGCAGGTCTGTATATTGAAATGGTGAAATGGGGATGTGACATGCATATTATGCAAGATTTGGAGATTTTATTGGCTGCTACATCTAATCTGTGCTCTAGCCTAAATGCCCATTAACAGTTGATGTGGTCCAGGTGCACTGTACAACTGCACGTTCTGTTTTAGCTGTTTTAGCTGCATTGGAAAGGAATGCAACCGCCACGCTGTTCCTGCATTGTCAGGAGGTTGGACCAAATGATCTCCAGAGGTCCCTTCAAATCCCTACCATTCTATGATTCTATGAAACTAGCATATACCTAATCAATTTAGTCTTTCAAGGAGGAACAAACTAACCTGGGTTACAGTCTTTCTTTTTTGTACCTTATATTGATAATTTAAGACAGAAATCATGGTAAACTTGATGTCAGGCAAATATGCTAGACCATGCATCCAATAAAACTAGTATCAGTACCAAATACAAATACCTCCTCATCATAGAGGATACTGTTCAAGCTGTTTGGCTTTCTGAATTCTGACAGAAGCTTCTGCATCAGTGTTTTCCTTACAGGTTTAATATTGAGCCAACTAGGCAGTACTTAGGGACTTAGCTGCAACTAACATTTGCTTTACACTTACCCCAAGCAATAGTGTTTGGTATTTAAAACAGACTGATACTGAAATCTCATTTTAAGGTCCACTTCATTTATTACATGCTTTCACAAATAAGTCACTGATAAAAATAACAGAAAATATTTAAAAAAATAAATAAAAAAATAGAAGAAACAGTAATCTCTCATTGCATCTACATGGGACATACTTAATGATATAAACCAATTTATATTTCCAAATTTAAAGATGTGAACACACACACAAAATCATAGACTTGAAAAAAACTGTTTTCAATCTCAGCTGTAGTAAGATGGCACTATCTATTTATCCCTTAGACATAACCACAAGAAAAATAGTTCTAAATAGCTTCAGTTTCTTAGCTATAACCAAAATATATCAGTAGTATTAAAGTATTTTTAACAAATGCATTTAATAGAAATGCTTTGTATGCCTATTATTGTTATCTAAATTAAATACAAGGAAAAAAAAAGCACAAAATACGTTTATTAATTCTTTAGTCTTTGAAGGAATCCTGATGTAACAAGCCAAAATATTTACGCAACACTTTATCGTGATCTTCTGAATAACTCTTAATGATTACCCACGCGTAAGACCTTCTGTAAAAAATTGCAATACACTTTCTCCTGTTTTGGTTGGTTGGTTGGTTTTGCTTTTTTGTTTGTTTGGGGTGTTTTTTTTGCATTAATTAGTTGGGGTTTTTTTTGAGATAGAATATTCTTGCTCAATATTTCAATCTCTGAATATTTCAATTTCTCATTTAGAGAAAGTAAACCATGAGTAACCACACACACAAAAAAGCAATTGTTTGTGTGCTTTGCCTAACACCATTCCTAAAACTGTAACACCAGTACAGACTTACATCTACAGCAACCATTGCAGCATATGGTATATTATGCGTCTGAGACAGTGAGGGCAACGTGTGGTGGTATCTGCTGGGTAGATTACTCTCACTTGGCTTCTGCTGAGGATTTCCTCTTAATTCTGGCCTGCAGTTCCCATGTTCTCCTTATGGATAAGCATGATACAGTTTTAAAGAGGATTTAGAATTAAGATTTCTGTTATTACTAATAGGAGATGCAAGACTAGTTCCCAGAGTATGTGGTAGAAAGACGACAGAAGGTCCATTCTGTTTTCAGCAACAGATTGATTTTATTTCAAAATCTAAATGGGACTCAGAAAATACTGAATTAAAACGCTAATTTGGGTCTATTTTACTGTGTTTTTCCTCCACTGCAGTGGGACTGTAATAGGCAAATAAATTAACACCCCTAGTCTTTTCACCATCTCTATTTGGTTTTGCCACCAAAAACAAAAATAACTTCCATAACATTTCTTTCTACAGCCAAGTAAGCCACAAAGCAATAAACTGGATGTGAAGGGATATTTTATAATGATGTATCACACATAAGAAATAGAGACCAAAACAACAACCCCAGGTGTAAGAAATCAGGCAAGGTAGGCAAGAGACCAGCATGGCTGAGTCAAGACCTGCTGGTCAAACTAAAGGGCAAGAAGGAACTGCACAGGCAGCAGAAGCTGCCATTAATTCATCCTGTTTATTGAGCAAGCCATGTGCGTTCATGTAGAGGCACTTCATCTGTGCTGGCAAGGCTGGTAAAGGCTTTGACCTGACAAAGTGTGATCCATAGATCCTAGTGAAAATTCAGATTTAGAAATGCACACAACCGTCTCTCTCCCCTAGAGACAAAAACCTGCTACTGTAAGAGGCATTGGAAGTGAAAACCAGTCTCAAGAAAAAGTATGCAAGTCAAATATCTAATTGAAACCTGTTCTGTGAGATCCAAAGATCAATTCTTTGTTTCTCTTGGCATCCTATAAAACATAAATTAAGGGAACAAAAAATGAAATCTGCTTTCCAAGATGTTATTCAGTCCAAAACAATTGGCTTCTAAGCAATAAAAGTTGCAAACCGTGTCTCATCCCCCTTTCTACAGAATGATTTTTTGTAATACCTCTTTTGTAAATGTTCATTAGAAGACTGTGATGTAGACATGGAACTACAGTGGGTGCTGAAACCTCTTATCAAGAAATGATGGATAATATGAACAATGAAATGATGGCTAATATGAACAAGAAGAAAAATGACAACAGTGTTCAGGATACATTACCAGTTTTTCTACGGTTATAAAAATTGCTTGTGGATAACAGTACTTGTGAAAACTCTAGTTTGGGAAATGTGATGGTGATTACTCACTGTGTTACAGATGACACACAAACTTTGATATTGTAAAATAAAACCTGGTGACAATTTTATGTTTATTGATGTTAAGTCTGTGATTTCTAGGTATTCTCAAGCTATACTCTTGTGTATTCTCTGAAAACACAACATCTGTAACCAAAACCACCAAGAGGATTTTGCTGACACAGAATTAGTTTTCCCATTAATTTTCTACACTTCCCCATTTCTGGTAATTAATATGATAGCTAGACCCAAAGAATAATGAATTTCTTATGAACCACTTATGTTGCACTTCCAGTTACCTCTCAAAAATGTGTACATTTCTGTCTGTTATTACAATTTTATTATATAAGATAGTTGTACCTTTCCTATGGAAGTTATAGCCTGTCTTCAGTTCAGAGTTAACACGCTGTGCAGTAACATTACCTAGCATGTATTTTTAAGGGACATAAGTGTCCTTAGGAATACCAGCTAAAATGTTAAATTCAACAGAACAACAAAACATTTTATGTACTGTTACAGTTCACACAGTGTTTACAAATATCTTAAGAGTTGGAGGCAAGTTTTATAACATTTTAACAGTGAAGCATCAATTCTCTTCAAACAAAAGCAAAGGAAATGGTCTCTCTTTCCTCTAATACTGCAATTAAGGTGCACTTTATCACTTATTAAAGCCAGACTCTCAGAATAATCCTCTAGGTCTGTCAGTCAAGCACACCACATAAGAATAGGAGCTACTATGATTCTTTCCCCCATCATACTGACATTTCCATTTTCATCTCTATGTCATTTATATAAGCTGCACGCAACTGTGGCCATGAATTTTAAATAGCTCAGGTCACATTAGGGTCTCTTTCCTCTTGATGAGATTTTGAAAGAGGAAGAAGACTGCATATTTGAAATTAGGACCCTAAATAATATTTAAATAAATAAAGGAACAAAATTAAAGATATTTCATTTTTCTTACCCTATTTAAGACATATGAAGTAATTTTGAATGTGGTTTGTTGTTTTTTTTTTTATTGAATAATGATTTTTTCTTGATGATGAGCACAGAGGAAGTAAGTTATTTTCATGTGGAAAGATAAATTTTTACTTTTTTAAAAAAAGTAAAAATACTGCTAAAACATCTTTAGCAGTATATGAATATATATTATTTTTGACATGGTTTAGAAATAATTTATTCAAATTGTCTCCTAAAGTCTGTTATGGCAATTCTGGAAATACGCTACATGCAATAGAAGCACTAACCTATCACACAACACAGTATTTGCCTGAACTGTATATGCTTTGGGGATACAAAAAATTGTTTTCAGTATTCATCTCTGCCTAAGGCCAAAACTATGTAAAGAAGAGATGTCAAGAATTGTTTTTATTAAATGAGAACACAGCATAGAGAAAGAATAGATGAGCAAATTAGAATATGTAAGACTTCCATTTCACCTCCAGTTCTATTTCTGAAACTCGGGTCCCATCCTAATGGACATCTAACTGTGGCTCTTGATAATTCATAAGATGAGTGATATGCCTAATAAAGCAAATCCCTGACGTACTGTTGAAAGAAGAATAAAAGACAATACCAGCAAATCTGTATTAAAAATGGAGATGATAATTCTGTTTGGAGGTTGTTTTTAAGAATGGGACACAAATAATAAGTTTAATATTAAAAAACAAAAATCACTTTGTTCACATGCTACTTACAGCCTTCATAAATATCTGTTGGTATGTGGACTGCTGCATGTTGGTAAGATGTCTGCCGTCGAAAAACAGGATCTTCTTCAAACATTGGTCTGATTCTCTGGCTGCCAGTTTCAGTGTCATTCTTTTCAGGCTTTTTAAAGAAAGACAGAAAGACATGTAAAGGGCAAAATACACAGTATGCTAAAAACATTTCCATTCACATTTGCTTCTTTTTACATAAAAAAATCATAACCTTTCTTTTGTAGATAATGCTTTGCATTTGTGTATAAACACACCTATTTGGTCCACATATATAAATATTTGTGTATATTTTATTTTAAATTATGAGTTACCTAATGCCATTCAATGAAATGGAGAACTGCAAAAGAAAAGTAGCATCCCAACACCTTACACACCTAAATTTCTAAGTGTGGAATTTTCATATTCATGGTGCAAGTCAAATCACAGAATCACAGAATCACAGAATCCTAGGGGTTGGAAGGGACCTCGAAAGATCATCTAGTCCAACCCCCCCTGCTAGAGCAGGGCCACCTAGAGTACATCACATAGGAACATGTCCAGGCAGGTTTTGAATGTCTCCAGTGAAGGAGACTCCACGACCCCCCTGGGCAGCCTGTTCCAGGGCTCTGTCACCCTTACAGTAAAAAAATTTTTTCGAACATTCAACTTGAACCTCCTATGCTCCAATTTACACCCATTCCCCCTTGTCCTATCACTGGTCATACATTACCTTTTATTACACATAATAATTTGTATGGAATCTTAAATATAAATACTGTATATTTTGGCTTTTTTTCCTTCTGTAGATTATAAAATCTACAAAATCACAAATCTTTAAATGATACCATTAATATACATGGAATAATAAAATTAATTAATATACATTAAATAAATAGTTTTTTTGAGGAAGTGATGCACATCCAGAAAAAGAAAGGAAATTAAGCCTTGGAACTTCTGACTGAAACAGGTTTCTTTCACTGGTTTATTTTAATAATAAGTCTTGATGAAAACTCCTGTATGCTCCTGGCTACAACTGCCTGGGTGGAAAGATTCCTAAACACTTAGGTAGTCACCACCACCTGCCTGCCTTGTGTTCCCCTCTGCTCTCACCTGAGTCCCACTAGTGGAACTAATTTTTAAAAATTTTGAAAAGCGGAGGCTTTTTCTAACTCAGCTACAAAAACTGCATGAAATCTGGAAACCGAGGAGGTAGTGAAGACCAAAGGGGAGATGGTAATGTCTTTACCTGGCTCAACTGCAGCTGGAACAGAAGGTCCCATGGCATGAGTAGGCTGCCATTTAAATCAATATGAATTATCTATGATACCAAATGATCACTCAGGTCAGAAATTGTAGACAATTATAAGGATATTTTTAATACTACAGAGTCATCAGTTTTGGAAAACGTGCTGTGCTTTAAAAATAGTGCTGACAAATAAGCACCTGTCTGATCAGTCAGATGTGTGTTCTGAAGCTATTCTTTACATAATACCACTGTGTCTATTACCCCCTATCAAAGTATAAATTTAACTTACCCACAAAGTAATCTAATTAAACTGCATACATACCATCATTTCCTTCATCATGGAGTTACAGACAAACATGATACCAAGTACAGGTTCAAATGTTGCCTGAAGTAAGCAGGAGTCTCAGAGGAGTTTCAAGGAGGTGGTTTCCTTTGGAAACACATAGGGCAGAACTCATCTAGCCAATGACATCCACTCAATTCAACAACATAGCAGTTTTGAGCTTATCACCCCAGGGTGTGTTCATAGTCAATGAAGATAAAATGGGCATTTTTAGAGTGCAATTCATCTCATCTTAATTAGACACCTATTTCTCTGTGACATCAATCATGCCTTAGAAGTGCCTCCTGCTTTCCATTGACTATAAAGGTAGCCGTAGGGCAAGTCGCCTATATGTGGAAGTCTGCAACACAGCTGTTTAGAATTAGGTGAGATGAATCTCACAATCCAAGTCACTAAACTTTTGGAAGAAAAAAAAGGTGGGCACTAATTCTGGCTACTTTTATGCAGCATAGCTACTATATCTTATGCTAAGAAGTTAAACTTGTTACTTAACCCCACTCTTGAGGATGAGGAAGAAGGTAAAAGGTAACTCAATACTCAAAATAAGGGATGATCTTTTTATGTTGAGCAAATCTATTACCAGGTGAAGTTCAGGTGCATTAAATAATCTAAATTGATTAAATATATAAATTGCCTAAAACATTGCTCTCCTTGGATCACCACCTAAGACCACATGTTGCCTTTTACTTTCATATGTGTGGTATTACTTCCATTAACAGTTCACAACATAGTCAATAATAGTTCACAACTGTTCACAATGACCCCTCTTATGGAGATTGTCAGAAGACTTCTGAATTTCATACTTTTGCATTTAGATGTTTCTAAGACATTAATGTTTGAGTTTTGGAATGTGAATTAGAAAAGCCTGGAATGTTTTGACCCAGTATGCCACTCTCTGAAATCTACCAGAAAGTAAAACATTAATTGAGTCTGGCTGGGATGGAGTTGACTTTCCCCACAGCAGCTCTCATAGTGCTGTGATTTGTATTGGTAGCTGGAAAGGTGTTGATAACACACCAGTGTTTTGGCTACTGCTGAGCAGTGCCCACACAGCATCAAAGCTCTCTAACTACCCCTTCCCAAGTGCCAGTAGGCTGGAGGTGGGCAAGAGTGAGGATATAATGAGGACAGCTGACCTAAACTGATCAAAGAGAAATTGCAGACCATGCTGTCCTGCTGGGGAGGGGAATGACAGAGTGGCTTGGTGGGCAACTGGCATTTAGGCAAGGTCAACCCATGACAAATCATAACAATTTATTTTGAAGTCTGCAATCTGGAGACAGGATAAGTAATAGTTTCTGTTCTATGATTTCAAATGACACAGCATATGATAGCTTCAGACATCAGTTTTTACATAGATTTTTGGTGTTTGGTTTTGTTTTTTTTTTTCTTGTACATGATCACATAGGATTCCCCACCCCCCCGAAATGTAAGGCTATACATTAAGCAATTCTAGAGTTCTTTTCACAAGTTATCTTTTGGCTTCATGCTGCTTAAAGTACGAACTTGTCCAATTCTGCAAATGCATTCTCAAAAAACAATCATTCATGTGAGAAAATCTCTCCTGCCTGAAAATCATATGATTTAAAAAAAACCCATAACACTAATTTCTGAAATTAGTACCAACAAGTATAAAGTCTCAGTGCTTTCACAGAACATTTCAGAAAATAATTGGGGACCATGAAGACTCATTATTACAATAAAACACCAGAATGATTGGGTGTCCAAAGATTTCTTTCAACTACTTTTCCACAAGAAATATTTCAGCAGGAGGTGGGACGGTAAAAGACAAAGGGAGTAAACTGTAACGTCCATCCTAGCAGGTCTTGAATGGAAGTTTTCACACTCCAGTATATTTAGATTTAGAATTATAGTATATTTAGTATATTTAGATTTAGAATTTAAATTCCTGAAGCATTTGAACACAAAATTAGCATGTTTCTTCTGCTTGGTATTTCAATTTCATTGCAAGTAACAGATAGGAGCTTTCAGCCTCTCCTGTCACTCAGATGTCATGGAAGAAGTTTCAAGTCTAGTGTCAAAATTTGATTTAACTTTGTTGAACCTGAAATGGTATAAATAATCCACCTTAATTCCTCAAACTATCAAACAAAGTCTATTTCCCACATTTCTAATAGCATACATACCAGGCTCCCCCCCCAAATTACTGTGTAAAGATGTGGATGTTAATCTTCCTATCAAGATTCCATGATATCAAAACAATACCATGAACCTAAAAACTCTTTTAAATTTAATTGATTCAGGGTAGTGAATCTGCCAGAACTACATAAAGTAACACAGAAGATTTTGCATCCCCGTTGTTGACTTTTCCTGGTAGTATTTTGTGATGTACAACTCTGATACTGAAACAATGCATCTATCTGCCCCCAAAACCCCAGAGACACCAAATGACAAAACCCTTCAAAAGTTCTCTAGTTTCTTTCACATGGGATTTATCTTGTTATTAAATCTACAGGTATCTGAAGCTGTTCTGCATGCAACAGGCAAGTATAAGAAGCATCACAGGCAAATTAGTGTTGCACTCACTTGGGCCACAAGCCTCAGGCCACTCCCTCATGACCATCAAGACTAAGGTTGTGCCAGGATTTACTTATCCAATGTTTATTGTGGATCCTTCTATATAAAGTAAAATCTATATATTTTTCAAATTTGCAAAATTTAGGAATTTCAAGTCACCTACATCTAAATTAGGAAAATAAAAATATTAAAAAAAGGAAAAGAAACAGGAATGATTAAGAGGGACAACATCAACATTATTAATGATCTTAGTCTGGTAATTCTATCAAAAGTGTGAGACACTGTGGCATTGTTTGGTACAGTTTTAATATCCTGTTAAACTTTGTTTTCAAGAAAGTAGCAAAACACATATTTTGGAGGAAAGTAATCCAACATGTGAATATAATTAAAATCCAACTCAAACCAATTTATCTTTCAAGTCAGGAGCTGAAATGCAATCAATACAGGAAAATCCCACGGGATATAGTGACTGAAGATTAATTTTCTATCTATTCAGATCTGCCTTTCACTTATTGAATTATATTGTTACCTACCACTGACAGTCAGCAAAATAACTCAGTCATTTTTCTGCAATAAATCTCCTCACTGGTTTCTCCCTCCCTTGTGTGGCACATAAAATCTATTTCTCTTTTCAGTTCCCATTAGTGCTATTTTAGACTTTTTTTGTTTAAATAAAAAAAAAGGGGTTTTGTTGGATTTTTTGTTGTTTTCGTTTGTTTGGATTTGGATTTTTTTATATATATGTCTATTGACACGTATTTATCAGAATCAAAGGAAACTGAAACAGCAGTTAAAATTCAGGGAAAGTGGGTTCTTCTGTAGCTGTTCTCAATGATCTTGGTTAAATCACTTTTGGCATGATCTGAAATAAACTGGAGGTAACCTTTTTTTTTACAAGCCAAATGCATAGCATAAATAATGAGACTACTCTCTCAAGGGCTTTGTGAACATAAATTAGTGTATGTACATGAGTTAACTAAAAGGGTTATGCCAAGAGGTATCACTGAGAGATGTGTATCGAAAAGCAATCCATTAAACCAAAATGAAACAGTCATTTCAAGAAACTGACCTGTTTTAGCTGCCCATTTCACTGAAGCCAAACATATCCTGATTCCTTTCCACAGCTTTCAGTTACTTTTCATCATTATCATACCCATAGGAAGATGAGTAGATTTTGTATCTCTACTAGTGAATTTTAATTTAGCTGAAAAACACTGGTTACTGTAGAGATTAGTAATTATTTTTTCTGCAAATGTAAAACTTTCTGCTTTTTGCTTCTTGCAGCTGTTGAAAACTGGAGATCAGAAAACTCGTATGAATTTAAAAAATGTGATCAATGAAACACACAAAAAAACACAACCAAACCAAAGCAATCCTTAGTTGTTTTTCTGAAGGCTGACTTTTTCAGGAAAAATGTAGAAGTTGCTCAAAGCTTCCAAACAAAAGAACAAAAGGTAGATTACTTTTCTTTTTTTTTTTTTTAAATTCCCGAACCCATATCCAGCAAGAAACAGAAGTTTTATATTTTCCTCCCTCGGTTTCTGCAGCTTTGTCTTCTGAATATCTCTTGAAATTTATAAATGTGACATTTTAAACAACTGAGTCACAGTGTCTATTCTTCTTTTAGTCCACACACACATCTACTCTGTACAAATTAATGTTATTGCTATCATATACAAAATAAACACATAAATTTTCCTATGTCACTTCCTTACTCAAAATCAGTTTTGCTCCTTTGTTTTTTTTTATATTCCTCCTCCCTGAGGAAAGTAATGCAGTGGATACACAGCCCTTTTCAACACTGGTTGTGGTCCCATTAAAAAGTTACAGCTGGACCTGATGGGTAGAGTAAAATGAGGTATTGCTTGAAGCGCATAGCTCAGCAATATGCCTGCAGCAAGCAAAGGATGGGAACAGCCCTTCTAAGGACAAGATAGGGGGAAGTTAGTTTTGAAGAAGCAGCTACAATGCATTTCTAATAGGCATAGCACTTTCACAGGATTTTAGATGTCATGAGTGCTTTGCCTTTTGATAACTATTTTATTTCCTTTTCGATAGATGTGATTTTCCAGCTGTAGGAAAACTGCAAGTGTGTTTAAGTGGTTGTGACAGAATTGCAAACAACTTGCTTCATTATTGTATGTGTGTCAGTGGGAGACTGCAGCCATCATTCAGTTATGCTAAGATTTTATGAGGCCTTCATTCTGCTACAGTAAGATTTTATGTAAAGGGACATCTTTCTGACTACTCTGAGGGACAAAAACTCAACCAGAAGAGTTACAAATAAAATAAAAATACTGTTGGCTTAGAACTTAAATATTCTTACTTTATCTGTTACACAACAGAATGTTGTTAAACATAATAATATATATAAAAATACATGTATGTATATAATATATATATGATCTGAATAACTTCAGATGTAGTGAAACCATTTTCTATTACAATTATCGGTGTGTCATGCTCAAGGACCATTTATTTAAAATGTATGAGTTGTTTTCAGTGTTTCCATATGTTTCTCCTGTGACACATTAGAAGTTACTGTATGTCAGTAAGAATGGAGCTCTGGACTGAGTATTTAAAAAAAAAAAAAAGTATTTACTTTTCAGAAGTCCTTTTATTTTCAGCATTTTGCNGTAACCTTTTTTTTTACAAGCCAAATGCATAGCATAAATAATGAGACTACTCTCTCAAGGGCTTTGTGAACATAAATTAGTGTATGTACATGAGTTAACTAAAAGGGTTATGCCAAGAGGTATCACTGAGAGATGTGTATCGAAAAGCAATCCATTAAACCAAAATGAAACAGTCATTTCAAGAAACTGACCTGTTTTAGCTGCCCATTTCACTGAAGCCAAACATATCCTGATTCCTTTCCACAGCTTTCAGTTACTTTTCATCATTATCATACCCATAGGAAGATGAGTAGATTTTGTATCTCTACTAGTGAATTTTAATTTAGCTGAAAAACACTGGTTACTGTAGAGATTAGTAATTATTTTTTCTGCAAATGTAAAACTTTCTGCTTTTTGCTTCTTGCAGCTGTTGAAAACTGGAGATCAGAAAACTCGTATGAATTTAAAAAATGTGATCAATGAAACACACAAAAAAACACAACCAAACCAAAGCAATCCTTAGTTGTTTTTCTGAAGGCTGACTTTTTCAGGAAAAATGTAGAAGTTGCTCAAAGCTTCCAAACAAAAGAACAAAAGGTAGATTACTTTTCTTTTTTTTTTTTTTAAATTCCCGAACCCATATCCAGCAAGAAACAGAAGTTTTATATTTTCCTCCCTCGGTTTCTGCAGCTTTGTCTTCTGAATATCTCTTGAAATTTATAAATGTGACATTTTAAACAACTGAGTCACAGTGTCTATTCTTCTTTTAGTCCACACACACATCTACTCTGTACAAATTAATGTTATTGCTATCATATACAAAATAAACACATAAATTTTCCTATGTCACTTCCTTACTCAAAATCAGTTTTGCTCCTTTGTTTTTTTTTATATTCCTCCTCCCTGAGGAAAGTAATGCAGTGGATACACAGCCCTTTTCAACACTGGTTGTGGTCCCATTAAAAAGTTACAGCTGGACCTGATGGGTAGAGTAAAATGAGGTATTGCTTGAAGCGCATAGCTCAGCAATATGCCTGCAGCAAGCAAAGGATGGGAACAGCCCTTCTAAGGACAAGATAGGGGGAAGTTAGTTTTGAAGAAGCAGCTACAATGCATTTCTAATAGGCATAGCACTTTCACAGGATTTTAGATGTCATGAGTGCTTTGCCTTTTGATAACTATTTTATTTCCTTTTCGATAGATGTGATTTTCCAGCTGTAGGAAAACTGCAAGTGTGTTTAAGTGGTTGTGACAGAATTGCAAACAACTTGCTTCATTATTGTATGTGTGTCAGTGGGAGACTGCAGCCATCATTCAGTTATGCTAAGATTTTATGAGGCCTTCATTCTGCTACAGTAAGATTTTATGTAAAGGGACATCTTTCTGACTACTCTGAGGGACAAAAACTCAACCAGAAGAGTTACAAATAAAATAAAAATACTGTTGGCTTAGAACTTAAATGTTCTTACTTTATCTGTTACACAACAGAATGTTGTTAAACATAATAATATATATAAAAATACATGTATGTATATAATATATATATGATCTGAATAACTTCAGATGTAGTGAAACCATTTTCTATTACAATTATCGGTGTGTCATGCTCAAGGACCATTTATTTAAAATGTATGAGTTGTTTTCAGTGTTTCCATATGTTTCTCCTGTGACACATTAGAAGTTACTGTATGTCAGTAAGAATGGAGCTCTGGACTGAGTATTTAAAAAAAAAAAAAAGCATTTACTTTTCAGCAGTCATTTTATTTTCAGCATTCTGCCAAGTGAGTAACTGTAGTATGCATCAAATACAGAGTCAAATGAATCACAAAGCATTTATTTGACTCTTAAGCCATTATTTTGAATACAAAATATTTTTTGTTGATAATAATTTCTATACATTTACTTACGGGTTTGTCCCTATCTATTGCATATACAACTATATTACTTTTATGGATAGTTTAAAACCTGTTCTATGCATTCAGTTTTCTGACCTCTATGGTTCACAGCTCCTGATCAGAACTTCTAGTTACAAAGAAAACTATTATATATTCCAAACATAGTATTGTTTTCTTCTTCTTTGTATCCCAATCTATTTACAAAATTCACTGCATAGCAATTTTGGTTTCATGAATAAATGAATCCTTGATGTAATTCATTTATCAAATGTAAAGTCTTGGAACTCTGGGTGTGTTGTAACAGGATAAGTGATGATGGTTTTAAACTAAATGAAGGTAGATTCAGTCTAGATATAAGAAAAACATTTTTTACAATGAGGGTGGTGAAACCCTGGAACAGATTGCCCAGAGAGGTAGTAGATGTCCCATCCCTGAAAACATTCAAGGTCAGGCTGGACAGAGCTCTCACCAACATGATCTAGTGCAGAATGTCCCTTCTCATTGAGAGGGCTTGGACTAGATGACCTTTAAAGGCCCCTTCCAACACAAACTGTTCTATGACTCTATGAAAATCTTGTTCTCCTGTAAAATTTCAGTGAATTACATCTTAGAGAAAGAGATGAAAAAGATTAAATAACATGACTTAAGGAACTAGAGTTTCTAGTAAATAGTATATTTTCTTGATTTCTGACAAAAAGTAATATTATCAAGATATGAAAGCTAATTTGGCAATTAGCTTTTTTAAAAACAAAACAAAACAAAAACAACTTTAAGATTAAAAGATAGCAATAATGGTATTAATGAAAATTATAACAGAATTTTTGTTTATTTATATCTAATGGTTAAACTAGAATTTTATATTCCCTGTTGTGCAGAAAAATACTAAACTGATACCATATTATCTTGCATCATATCCAGAGGACATATCTTTGAATTTTGCAGCTATGGCTTACAAATCAATAAAAAAAAAAAATTCTTCTATGCAATTTTTCAGGTAGGAAACTGAAAGAGACACCCTCTTTTCAATGACATGATGAATAGATATCCAGATACAGAAGGTAGTTAGCGTATGCCTGGTCAAATATTAAAAAAGGAATTCCATGGTAGAGTAATGGTCCGAATGGAACAGAACATGGCAATACATCATTCTAAAAATTCAAATCTGTTTAACTAATACTTTTTCCAGAGAATCTGGACACCTGCTTTGATTTACTCTTTTACACTGAAGATAAGAATTCAGTTTCCTACCAGAATTACCAATGGAACTTGTTCCACTTTGTAAACTAAGACTAGTCTTTGATTTCTTTAATGTTTGCTTAAAACTAAAAGTTTAAATTGTTTGAGTCAATCTGTTCCTGCATATAATGCCCCGAGTATAGGGAGCCCATCTATTTGCAAACATGGGCTCGAAGTAAGCAAGTCAAAATACAAGTGTCTCTAATTTGAAGAAGCAGAGGCTCCATTCTGTAAGGGTCCAAACAAGGTAAGGCTAAGGAGGTTAGATAGGGTGACAGGGTGAGGGGCTGAAAATCTAAGTCACTTAACCAAATTAGGAAGTGATGTAACTTATTTTAATCAGACATGTTCAATAAGCTAGTCTTTCCTAACATTGACATGATATTTTAGTGAGTTGAAATTAATATTTGTCAAAACCTCAATTTCTTATTAACTAATGAGAAAAGAATTGAAAATTATGTTCCTTTTCTTATTGTCTCAGATTACAGATGACCTTCACAGCAAAGCATCATACAGTCTGCTGTAGTAACATCAGTATGCAAATTTCTATCCTCTACTATTTTATCTTCAGCTACAATGTCAGGTAAAATTACAGAATCACAGAATTGTCATGGTGAAAAAGACCTCTAAGATCACTGTGTCCAACCATCAACACTTCGCCATCCTACTAGAGCATGTCCTGAAGTGCCTCATCTACACGGTTTTTGAATACTTCCAGGGATGGTGACTCCATCACCAACCCGGGCATCCTGTTCCACTGCCTGACTACTCCTTCAGTAGAGAAACTCTTCCTAATCTAATATCTCATGTAACCTCCCCTGGTGCAACTTTAGGCCATATCCTCGAATCGTGTCACCATCTACTTGAGAGAAGAGGCTGCACCCACCTCACTACAACCTCGTTTCAGGTAGTTGTAGAGAGCAATAAGGTCTCCCCTCAGGCTCCTCTTCTCCAAACTAAACAATCCTGATTCCTTCAGCCTCTCCTCACAGGACCTGCTCTCCAGACCCTTCACCAGCTTGGTTGCTCTTCTCTGAACTGTCCCCAGCTACTCAATGTCCTTCTTGTGGTGAGGGGCCCAGAACTGAACACAGAACTCGAGGTGTGGCTTCATCAGTGCTGAGTACAGGGGCACGATCACTTCCCTTCTCTTGCTGGCCACACTATTTCTGTTACAAGCCAGGATGCTGTTGGCTTTCTTGGCCACCTGGGCACACCAATGGCTTATATTCAGACAGGTGTCAACCAGCATCCCCAAGTCCTTTTCTGCCAGACAACTATTATTAAGCACATAAGACATATTTATCTTCCTAAAGTGTGACACTTCCCTATCTCCAAGTCATTAGGAACCTCTCTCAATCTCCAGTTTCAAGGATGATGGAGAAAGCTCCCTCATAATGACCTGTCTCCCATTGGGTTCCATGTTTTTTTTTGTCTGACTAGCTGCAGTTGTCCATAATTCTATCCCCTTCACTCCTGGAGGTTCAGGCAACATCTCTATATCCCTCCTAGATCGTACATCCTGGTCATGAGTTTGGGAATCAACAGAGAATGTAACATGGTTCTTTTCTATAAGGAGTGGTAGCCTGGGAAAACTCAGGGGTTGAGGACCAGAATGTTCATGAAAAGTAATTTTCCTACCTGCCCTTGTTGCATGTTGCACATCGTGCGCATATCATGTGTTGCCCTGAACTCTCTACTTCAGCACTGACTTTAATAGCAGATTGACTGGATTATATAATTAGCCAATGCTAGGAATATAGGGTCTTATTTGAATAAAAGTACATCTCGCTCTGATTTAAATGGTACTAGTAGAACAGCCCAATAAATTATTAAAATAAACAAACAAAAACATTTGAAGTTCATAGCCTTCAAACCATCAATTATTTACATCCCATTAGAGTACTCAAACACCTGTAGTAAAATAAAGTAACTAAAATAAAAATATCCATTGTTGACAAAAGCCCCATAGAATAATTGGTCATTTACAATTTCAAGACAAAAATGCACTCTAGATAATTTAGATTTTTCATACATCACCCAATTAAATTTCAAACTAGGACCTGCTCTACTCTTATTGGAATAAATTACACTGCCTACCTTTTATCACCCCCTCATCTGATTGAAGATCATATCCCTGGAGAACAAGAACTGTTAAATCATCTTAATGCTTCATTGGGAATTAGTTATAATACCAACTGAATGTGAACATTTAATTAATTTGATTTTTTCATCTGATGCAGTCATCTTTGCCCTGCTTTCCTAAGCCATCAACTGATCCTCTTTCACAGTGCATTCTTCTCTTCAGTCATAGTGCCTAGGTCCACATTCTGTACATCTTGAAGCATACTAATTAGTTATTGCTCTTTCTTCTTAATTAGCATGATCTTCTGTGTCAATAACAACATAAATAACAGTAAAGCCCTGATTTGAAAAGGAGGTTTTTTTTCTGTGATTCTCTGAGTTAACATTAATGGAAATCAAAACACTGTACAAACATTACTCACTGATACACACTCACATACATATAACGCAGCTTTCACTATATAAATGCTAGCTGTATCTAGGTAGATAAAAGCAGTAGGTAACACTAAACCATACACTGCTGTCTGTATTACATATGGACCATAAACATTCCCTGAAGACTAAATACAATTTACTAACTTAAGTAAAGTGCCATAACACTATGTAAAATTATTTATATGATTTTTAAAACCACTAGTATTTTGAAATCCTAATGATGCAACAGAAAGAATAATATTTTAGAAGATATTCTGCCCAATAACAGAAGTACATCAGAAGAAAAAAAGGAAACACCACAAAAAAAACCACAAAACACCACAAACACACACACACACACACACCCCCCCCAAATAACAAACAGACAAAAAA
>VWZY01004221.1:142174-154263 GCA_013399075.1 Chloroceryle aenea
GGGAAAAGCCACCTAAGAACTCTCAAGCATTTTTTCGGACAAGAAGAAGGGAAGAGTCTGTGGTGTTTGTACAGATAGTTGATATATGGATGCAGATTTTAGCCAAAACATTCAGTGTTGGATCACTGACCTTATCTGCACTGCTTCTTTTTTGTTTATTTTACAGTCTTATGGGTGATCATAAAGTGCATGAAAACAGTTATTCAGTAATATTTTAAATCTGCTTTCCTTTCATGTAAAAAAAAATCTTATAAAGATTACAGAACAAGATAATATAAGCCTGTAAAATAGGGTCAGAAAATCATTCTTTCAGAGTAAAAGGAAATTATTTACATTTATCATTTTGATTCTCCAGTCCTATAATTATGATTTTATTACATTTCAAGAATTGAAGAATACTGCTGTCAGAATATTTTTTTCTCACAGGACATTCCCTGCCTGATCAGTAACTCAGACTGTATGAGTGAAGACAGACACTGAGAATTACAACATAAAAGATTATCTGGCTCACATGGAACCTTCTGAAGACATTTCTAAGTTTCTTGGTTTCTTGCTTCTGCAAAATATTGAAATGCTAGTCTTCGAGTTTCATTAATATTTTCAAACCCTTAATTTTCTGAAGGCAATGAAACAAAAAGAAACTTTACTTACATCATTCTGATCATCTTTTGCATTGTAATAGATTATATCATTATTCTATAAGAGAAAGAAGAGTAACTGTTAGTTTGAAAGTAAAGAACAAAGTTTACTTGCAATAATATGTACTAAATTACATTTTAAGATAACCTTCCATTTTTTCATGTATTCTCTTTGAAATATGACAGAATCAGACCTTTGCTTGCTATCTGTTTCATGTAATATTTCTCATGCACACATTTAACTTCATTCATTTAATGTTTCCTCCCTGGTATGGTACGTAAGTCATTCAAAAAATCCAGCTAGAAAAGTACAGGCAATGTTGGACAAAATCCAGAGCTCATAAAAGACTTCTGGAAGCTGCTTCTTTTACAGACATATGACTCTCTCACTATGCAATTATATGATTTATGCACCATGACATCTAGAAGGCAATAGATACAATGACACATTGGAATTGCTAAGTGGTTAAGTATTTTTTGTACACGTTTATTGTTTTATTCACGTCCCACGGTCAAAATAAAATCTGAGAAAATACATCACAGGAGAGTCTGGCTGTTGTAGTATAGAGTGGATCCTGACAGCTCTGTGGAAATGTTGTACCATGTAATTCAAGCAAAGCAATGAAGGAGAAGATTACTAGTTTCCATTACAAAACCAGTCAGCAGCTTCACTCAGTGTAACATCTACAGCAGTTTGAAAACTGGGGTATTTTCTATGGAATATGGTTTTGTCTTCTCTTGAAATATTTCTGAATCATTTAAAAGCCTTAAAGATTTAGGTTCCACTAGATAAAATTGCCGTAATGGTCCTATGCTTTTTTCAAATGAAAACAAGCTATTGTGATGTGCACTTCTATACGATAAAGACACATCTATTTACATAGAATTTTGTAAGTCTCTTAACATGAATAAATGAGAAGTTACAACCACAATTATTACTTGCTCTAAAAAAGCACCATGGTATGTACTATAAGGTGATGCAGTTCATTTTTATAGACAGTTGTTCTCCTCACTTCATAAATAATGTTGATTCTCCTTTGTGAACTTTTTGAGACAAACATGAAATATATCATACATGAGCAGAATGCCATCTTGAGGTAAATGCTATTAACATGAATTCATCCTCTTTTTTATTTCCCTCAGAATGCACTCTTCCACTTTTCCATCAAAACATTGTTCTATCTGTAGGTCAGCTGGTTTTATATTAGTATTTGGGTAACTCAACCAGACCTCAGTGTGTTACAGACACAAGAGGAAATTCTTTTCATCATTAAAGAACAAAGCTAATTGCTTATTCACAGATTGTTGTAAAGAGAAGACCATGTAATGCTTGTGGAAGCCTTCCAGTAAGTTAGAAGAAGCAAAAGTTTTAATTATCTTACATGGATGTGTACAAAATAAGTGTTCTGTAAATTTGATCTGTTCAAAAAGTCATGTGGTTCTTTAGCAGGCAAGACTTAAAAGTGCGAATTATCCAACTGTGAGTCGTAATAGCTGAAAATGTTAACATGAATGTTTTCATCACAAGATTAATGATTTAACATAAAAAATATATATGTTGTTTCACTTCAGAAAACAGGGGAAAGAAATACTTCTTCCACCACACCTCCTTATGTATGTTATGAGCAGTTCCCCTATAACTTCTTCCCTGGAAGCTTCTGTTCAGGAAAAATAATAAGACCAGGAAAAGCAATACAGACATACAGGTATGGATATAATGTATAAATTCTTTTTGTTTAGTGGTTTCATTTTACAAAGAAACATTTTCATAAAACACAGCTCTATTAGGCCCTCTCTTACACTGACTCTCATCTAGGTATCAGTTTATCTCCCCAGGCCCTTTCCATTGTTCAAGCTTACCCTACCAGCATACCTTGTCCTAGAATAATTTTATGAATAGGATTTTTAACACTGTCCTCTACACAGAAAATTCCATTTATCTACTTAATCAAAATGATTCCTTATAGTCACAATTATATTTTTCCCTGTCATTTATTTTTTTATTTGTTTAAGTTCATCAAAGCAGGTATGGCATTGCTCTCTATTTCTACTGGACTGAGCAGTAGTAAACAGTATTTTTTTAAATCACCTTTTAAACAGTTATGTTTCAGAAACATGACACATTTATGAGTTAATTAAAATATCACCACCACCAGCACCACAAACAAATTAGATATTTTGTTAGGCTATGCACATCTTGTAGTTCATAACCCTGCCTAGAGATATTGCCTATATAATGCATACACTAACACACTAACACTGACATTAGTCATATCTCACTGCTCTGAATATAGAAAATGTGTTATACACAGTCCTACAACACACTGAATTCTGTACAGTTCACAAATTAGATTCATGGATCATTTAGATCTTTAGAGGACAATTTTTCATAATTTAACCACTTTTAGCTGACAAGAACAAATTGCTTTGTTGCTGGTTCTCAAGCGAGTAGTTTAGTTATTTATTAAATGGCTTGACACAAAGAATTTTAGTCTTTCCACTGTTATACACTTCTGCCACCAGGTAATACTGCACATTTATTCAACAAACCAAGAAAAAATATAAAAAATCCTAGATATTTATTTTTGTTCTTTATCTAATAATATTATGAGAGATGGGAAACTCTCACTGTTACTTTGGTTTATGAAATTCATGAATGAAGTGATTTAGTAAGAAAGCCCTGAAGCTGAATTTATGGAAGAATGACTTCAGGAGGCCATAGGCATAAATTAGAAAATTTAGCATAGTGTCAATATACAAGTTTACATAATTTATGCAGTTGGAAAGGTTAAGGGTAGCTTTCACTTTAATTCCCCTTTCAAAGCCAATACTTTCAGTACCTTACAAGGATATGCAAGACATAATTATTTTAAGGACTAGGTCATAAAAATTTTATTTGTGACTCTTACTATTTTCTTCTATCCTAATAATCTTTTTTCTTCCACATTTCCACTGATATTATTACCTGCTGAAGTTAGATTACTCCGTTGTCTTTATATTACTTCATATTTCAATAGCACTTTCTTTCCCAGTACTGGGTATAAAACAATCCCAATGGGAAATGCGAGATATTGTAGTATTCATGACTTCCTAAATTGCACCACACAGAATACAAAATTTCTAGTCTCTATGATCTCTGTCTAGAGATTAGAAGAAACACACAGATTCATCAAATAGAAGAAAAGCATGGGAAAATATAATCTTTCAGAACATCTTCAGATGAAGTTTTGTTTCACACTAACACTAAACTGCACTTGCATTTTGAGTCTCTATGAAGCAAGTTTACAGACAGTTTATTGATTCAACCAGTTAAATGCTTAATATCATCTCAGGATTACGTAAATGAAGCTGAAGTTGGTTTGTGATCACAGGTAACAATGCTTTTTTTCAATGAAACTTTTGCAAGATCAACACAAAGGGATTAAATTACCAGAAGAGATATCTGACTGTACAGATAGTTACATATAGTAAATTGTAATAATATATCTATGTCTTTTTGTTGATAAAAGCTATACATCCTCCTTTAGAGAATGGCAAAGATGAAAGCTCCTTGTCATTAATTTCATGTAGGAAAACCTGCTCTGTAAATCCTGTGTTAGAATTTAAAGGACTGACCATGAAATATGGATCCTATCACATGGTCAAACTTCTTTTTCAGTAGAGATGGTGTATGTGTGATTTTTGAAGTAACTACTTTCCCTCAAGAGATGTTCACATTTCATTCAGGAAAGAAAACAAACAAAAATCAAAACCAAAAGCAAAACAAAATTAAACAAACAAAAAACCAAAACAGAAATCTTAATATTTTCAACAAATATCCTATATTATCTATTCATAAATGCAGCTTTCACCAAAGTTGTAATTATGATTAATTATCAAGTCTGTATGTGAGGCTTCCTGGAGACCCTACGTAGCCCAGATTCTGTGATGCAGACCAGAATGGTGTTAGGCATGCAGGGAACATTGAAGGCCTGAAATGAAATCTAGAAATCTGTGAGACACTATAATGAACTACTTGAAAATAAATAAATTATTAAATTAAAAAAAAAAAAAAAGGAAAAAAAAAAAAAGGGAAGAGAAGGGAGAAAACATTCTTTTTGCAGCTTTTCATATAGTAAGAAGTTAATGTAATGTGTTGATTTAGATGCACATCATAATTATCATTTTTTCCTAAAAACTACCAGTTCCAAAACAAGTGTAAATAAAATGTGGAAGCAAAAAATAACATTTTTTTCAGTGATTTTGTGATAATGAACTCTCTCAGAAAAGAGAACAGAAGAGCTTTTGTTAAACATCCCCATACTTTAAGTATTTTCTTCAATGAACCATTGGAGGTAAGCCCAAAAGTAGTGTAATAGATTATATTGCAAATATGTATGACTGCATAATTAATAGTATATGTTTAAAAATATGAAATTAAGGACAAATGTGGGTATGTGACTTTGTTTTGAAACGGCATACTCCCCATGCCTTCTAAGTATTTTATACAAAATGTGTTAAAACAGCTAAAAAAAGTCAACTTCTAAAAATTCATGCTGGATTAAATTACAGTAAATGCCTACAAATGCTAAAAAAGTATTTCATTAAGTGTTGGTAAAATGTATCTAATTTAATTTTAATGAATATTTTATTGCATCCTTTTGGATAAAGATGTGCATTAAAAAACATTCATTCTAATATCTTTAATAAGATATCAATTATAATTAAGATTTAACCCAAACTTAAAATCCTATGAAAAATTAAACCAGATAGTTTTAGTTTAATTCCTCATATATTCTGACATGCTGTTTAAGGCAGAATTAAACTCTTCAGAAAAGAAAGCTAAATATTCCCTGCCATAAATAAAAAATGACATCTATTTCTAAAGGTATTTTTCAATACCTTTAGGGAATAACAGACTGCAAATAGGGGAAAAAAATGAAGAAATCTAAAATACTACCACCTTTTCTGTTATATCTTTGTAATTTTGCATAAGTGAAAAGGCACACTATAATAAGAGGATTACAAGGTAATAACTTGGGGTTTTTTTGCCTTCAGTACCCATGAGTAGAAATGCTAATTCACCTCCTGTCTTTAAAGTGAACACAAAGTCAGGTAATTTATTAAATTAGTTGCAATTACTGTGTCTGAACATGGGCTGCAAGAAATGCATTAGAAAGTGAATTTAAAATAGGATATTGAAACAGGACATAGAAGCAAGATCTTTAAATATCAAACTATCTTAAATTAAATAATGACAGATATCAAGCATCTCAATAATATAGAAATATTTCTCCATATTATCAAGAGTGTGGGCAAATGATTCACTTGGGTTCATAATTATTTCCTCAAAACATAATCTGATTAAAGAACAACTTTCTCAGAATTTCATATTTCATACACTAATTAAAAACTTCCAGGTCTACACTATAATTTACGATAAGCCTTTTCATTGGATTTGTGTAAAGGGCTTCTCTCAATATTCTACTGAGACAAATAATTGGAATGAAAAGATGAAGGTGAAGTTTATAGGAAATAAAATAAAGGAGGTGCTGCATATTTTTTGTCATAGAATACACTTACTTTTAGAAGGTGAGAAAGACCAACTCATTCAGCATTAATTTCCAGATTATTCCTTCACTGAAATTATCAACACGGAAACCTTTATAGTCAATTTTAATTAAATGGTCACTTGTCCATTCAGAGATGTGTCAGAATGACAAAAAAAAAGTGAAAAAAAAAAAGTAACTTATTAATTATCTGCACATTAGGCAGGGGAACTAAAACATACAATCCTCATATAAACAGATAATTTATCAGATAAGAGTAATATACAGATACAGATTCCAGCTAAAAACACAGTATATGAAAACCACACTTTCAAGCCCTGGACTTCAATTCTCAGGGATTTTCAGCTGAAGCTAGATCCAAAAATTACAGTACTCATGGTCGACATAGTTTACTTATTTGAGTTAAAAGCTGAGATGATGTAAAAGTTCATTTAAGTCTAAACTTGGAAGAATCAAAAATTTTGGAAATACTTGAGTTTCCAACATAAATATTCTGTAGGTATCTTTGCAGCCTATTTCTTTACAGACCTGTGAGGAACCTCAGGCTTCACATCTTTGAGAAGTCTGGACCCTACTTTGCACTTTCACAGAGTCAGAACACATAAACTGAAGGATTTCACCCCTGTAGCTTGAGGTTCTTCCTATCACTGAGTGTGTAATTATTTTCAATATGTAATAATCAATGACAGTCAAATATATTAGATCTATTATGTCATAATAAACAAATGGAATGGAAAACTGCTTTGCTCTCACCTGTTCTTCCCTTTTCCTTCCTTTCTCCTGACCATGGGAATAGTACAGTTATAGGGCTTTCTTATTTAGAAAAATTATTATGAACATTACTCTGAACTCTGAATTCTGTATTAGAGTATACCATATATCAAACTTTTGTCTCCTCACTTTGACTGAAGATAGATTTTGTGTAATACACTTAAGACTGGTCCAGCTAAAACTCAGAATCTTATAAACTGAAAACAAAATAAAAAAAAAAAAAAAATCAAACCTGAAATTGTCGTAAGAAATACATTAAGATAGCATGTATTTTAAAAATGCAAGACCTAGTTAAATGCATATCCTATATACACTACTCAGTTGAGAGATAAGTTATTTTACGAAATCATTATATTTTTGATGGCTTAAGGCAGGAGAATATGAAAATACTTGTAACAGTAAACATGTTTCACAAGTAGGAGATCATATATTGTGCTATTACAGCTTCTGAATACTTACAGCTTACAGGAACATCATGACCTNTTTAATTTCATTATTTCCACCCAGTGTCCATATTATGCTACATTATAAATTGATTTAGAATAATAAGAAGTAATGAAGAGTATTAAGGATATATGCACAGCCTCAAAAAGAGGCATAAAATATACTAGAAAGAGTACTCCAGTCTTCAAATCTCTAGAATTGATCATAGAAACTATAAATATGAAAAACTTTTCCATGTCAAACAAAATGCCCCAATTTCAAATAATTTTCATCATAAGACATGAGAAACTGTCACTGGACTACTGTTATGATGATACTGCCTGAAAAAAAAAAAAAAAGTGCATGTTAAGTACTAACTACAATTCAATTTGACTGTAGAATTAAAGACAAAAGTGGTTGAATGTCTCAAGTTAAATGTGTTACAGGCCACAAGGTGATGAGAAATGCATGCCAGACAAACAAATGCCTGAATCAGAATCTACAGAGCTGTCTCTTCTTCTGAAACAAATACATACTCCATGAATAATGACTGCATAAAGACATCTTATAGCTCAAAGGCCTTCAGTCAGAGGCCAAGCTCTGTAGGACATACAGATAATTGGCAATATAACAATGGAAATTTGTTAATTTGCCTACTGGTAAGGCTAGTCTTTTTCTTCAAGAATTGGGGATTTTTTTTGTTTATTTCATTGTGGGTTTTGGGTTTATTATTATTATTTAGTGTAAGTGGTGGACTAAACAAATGAAATGTGGCAACCAAGTAAGTTGTTTGGTTTTGTTTGGTTTTTGTTTTAGTTTGTTTGGGTTTTGTTTGTTTGTTTTATTGATAAATATCAAAGGCTGAATATGTCATTCAGGACTGAAGATTTAATGATGCAAAATCACAGGGGTATTAGTCTCTGGTATATTTGATTATATCACAGAATGACTGCTGTTTTAGTTAGTCAAAATTAAAATTTCCCTTCAAGGATAATATCTTGTTCTGCAGTAAACCCACAAGCCATTTATCCACAGCTGACCAGGCAACTTCTGTTACTTTCATGTTAAACTGAAACCCAGACACAACAGACAGTAACAGCCTGCAGAAGAACAGAGTCATTCTGCAATTAAACCTAAACNTTGTCGTAAGAAATACATTAAGATAGCATGTATTTTAAAAATGCAAGACCTAGTTAAATGCATATCCTATATACACTACTCAGTTGAGAGATAAGTTATTTTACGAAATCATTATATTTTTGATGGCTTAAGGCAGGAGAATATGAAAATACTTGTAACAGTAAACATGTTTCACAAGTAGGAGATCATATATTGTGCTATTACAGCTTCTGAATACTTACAGCTTACAGGAACATCATGACCTTGCCTTGTACAAAAAAAGCCAAGTACAAGCCATGGCCAAGGCCACAAGGCAGAGCATAGTGAGCTATGGCACAGATGGCAGTGCAAACAAGGAGTATAATGAGCCTTGGTACAGACTGTGTATCAGTGAACAAGAGAACAGTTGAGATGATGGAAAAACATGATAGTTATGTGGGCTGATTTGAATAACATCCTGTGACACTGCATCTATAAAACCCCCAGTAACAGAGACTGTAGGGGAACTTTTCCATGTGGATGTTTCACATACTAGGAAAGCCAAGAATCAAGGTGGAACTAGCCCACATCAGTACCAAGCCACTGCCCATAGCTCAGAACTTAGACTGGCCAGAGTAAGTGTTCCCCAAGATGAGCTCTGCCAACTCACTGGCACCATGACCAGGGCAGCTCTCAGCTGACTTTGTGCACAAGGGGTGTGTGGGCAAAGACTGCACTGTCCATCCCTCACCTGGTCTATTTAATACATGACCTTCACAGTGGCATGTTTTCTCGTGTTCCTTTCATCACCATGAAAATATCCTACTTTTATGAACTTTTATATATTACGTACAAAGCTCAGGAGAAAACCCTGCTATTTTTATAGGGTNTTAAGTACTAACTACAATTCAATTTGACTGTAGAATTAAAGACAAAAGTGGTTGAATGTCTCAAGTTAAATGTGTTACAGGCCACAAGGTGATGAGAAATGCATGCCAGACAAACAAATGCCTGAATCAGAATCTACAGAGCTGTCTCTTCTTCTGAAACAAATACATACTCCATGAATAATGACTGCATAAAGACATCTTATAGCTCAAAGGCCTTCAGTCAGAGGCCAAGCTCTGTAGGACATACAGATAATTGGCAATATAACAATGGAAATTTGTTAATTTGCCTACTGGTAAGGCTAGTCTTTTTCTTCAAGAATTGGGGATTTTTTTTGTTTATTTCATTGTGGGTTTTGGGTTTATTATTATTATTTAGTGTAAGTGGTGGACTAAACAAATGAAATGTGGCAACCAAGTAAGTTGTTTGGTTTTGTTTGGTTTTTGTTTTAGTTTGTTTGGGTTTTGTTTGTTTGTTTTATTGATAAATATCAAAGGCTGAATATGTCATTCAGGACTGAAGATTTAATGATGCAAAATCACAGGGGTATTAGTCTCTGGTATATTTGATTATATCACAGAATGACTGCTGTTTTAGTTAGTCAAAATTAAAATTTCCCTTCAAGGATAATATCTTGTTCTGCAGTAAACCCACAAGCCATTTATCCACAGCTGACCAGGCAACTTCTGTTACTTTCATGTTAAACTGAAACCCAGACACAACAGACAGTAACAGCCTGCAGAAGAACAGAGTCATTCTGCAATTAAACCTAAACATCTTAAACAAGGAATTAAACATTTCCATAAAGAATTGTTTTGTTCACTTTTTTAGAGAAGAGACAAGTTTAGTAAGATAAATACCACAGTTCTAGAACATGGGAAGAAGCATCATGGCATCCATTGGTAGAAGGACTTAAGTTTCAAAGCTATTAGATTTTATACCAATTTATTTATGTTCAACAGATCAAAGTGAGGAAAGTTGCCTGTATTGAACAGATGGACAAATCTGTAATTTCTGAAAAATTAATTTCCCCTGTAGACTTTAATGGGAGAGGAGAAACAGGGTTTGTATTTGGAAAGATTGCTGTTTTTCTGTCAGTCTCTGATCTATTTGTGTGTTTTGGGTTTGGTTTTCTGTCAAGTAAAAATCACTAATTAATTTTAGAAATATTATGCATTATTTGCTTACTTCCATCCTATGTATGCCCAGTAGTGCAGCTACCAGTCAGGAGCTCCACATGTAAGGTAAAACTATGGAGAAAACCTCTTGGGATAGGCAGTTATTTCCATCTCTGAAAGGGAATAATCAGTAAAACATCTCAAAAATAAGGCTACAGGCATTAACAAAGCTTCATCTCCAAATCTCTGTGCTGAGGATTCAACAAACCAGTTGAAACCACATCAATAGTGGGGTAGGATAAGAAGCTCTTGTTCTTAAATCATGCCCGTTATTTTAAGAGTTGGAAATTTGATTGTCTAGTCTTGCAGACACTTGAAAACAGTGTTGAAATGGCTTTAATCTCCTTTACATTTTTTTTAAATTATTGGCTTTCAATTCTAAACATTGAGGATTTTTTTTTTTTAAGACAAATATGATATAGAGGTGGTGTAGCAAATACCATAAACTTTGCACACACCTTGATTCAGTCCACATTATATCCCAAAGACTTTTTCAAATAATTTTATTTTAATCTGAGCCAAAATTCATTGAAGTCAACAAAACATACTCTGGAACAAGCTCAGTATGAACATATGTTTCATGTTATGAACAGAAAGTCACAAACAACGTTACTATTGTCCCAATGGATACAAACACCAAAAAATCAATACCCACTCCCATTCAAGTAGAAAAACAGACCTATATTATGCGCCTAGTCTACTGTAGTAGGTCAATAACAGCCTTCAAAATTGTCTCCTCCTACAAGCCAAAATTCTCTCAATATTCTTATCATCTCCCCAAAGTATCACATACACACACCAAAAAAAAACAACCTATTTGCATGTGTCACATACGAACAGGAATGAAAATGGAGACTCTGGAGTTCCCAAGTTTAAAAGAACTGGCTAAATATATAAAGATATACAAATAACCATCTTCTATATTCCTCTTCTTGTCCTCTAGGTAGCCAGAAATAACCCTGAGAGACAAAAAATTTTTTAAACCCTTTTTAATTTTGACAAATATATTCTTCTAAAAGGTTTAGAATACTTCTAGTCTTCTCATCACAGTAACTGCCTTAAAGTATAAGCAAGTGCAAATGGCCTCTTTTTATAAGGCAAAATGCAAGCAGATTTCCAGGTGGGAAAATGAAATTAATTTGTCATCTGTTAATTAACCTCTATATCACACTATCTGATCTGTTTAATTAAAACAGCAAAGTATGCTTATTTTAATATATTCAGCATTACTTCCTTTAGTTAATGAAAGAAAATAAAAATAAAATAAATAAAGAATAAATAAATAGATAAAGAATAAAGTCAGTCTAAACTGATTGCATATGATCTGTATTGTAAATACTGGGACCAATATAGTACAGATGCCTAATTAAACAATTTGCACATGAGGTTAAATCAGATGCACAGGAAACTGGTATTACAAATTCGTACTTAAATAGGTACTAGGATGTAACAAACTAGGCTACATCTCTTGCACTGTTATAACTGCATAGAGAACATCTGCCAATTCTCCAACTCCAAAAATTTTTTGAGTTTTTTTTTTTTTT
>VWZY01004221.1:154274-181268 GCA_013399075.1 Chloroceryle aenea
TTTTTTTTAATCAAGTAATGGACAAATGTATAATACAATTTGTTCCAAAGAAAATTAGTTTACATTTGTTACATTGCTGCTGTCTTGTTCATTACAGGCTACAAATAAGATTGTGTTTAGGAATGTTGCAATAAATGGTTACAAAATATTTTAAAGGAATCAAACTTCAGGCATAGGACATTACAGTGGAGTAAAAACACAATCATCTAGCTTCTCAGTGATCCATAATGAAGACATCAGGTACGTTCCAAGGTTTATTCAAACCCAGTTGTGCACTGAGGTCAGCAGTCCCTAGGATATCTCTCTGCACCTTCAGCACTTCCAGCTCCAGAACCCAGAACCTGAGGATAAATGCTTGTGTCTATAAAATTATATTACTATCAGTTTTTTGCATGCAGATTGGTTTATATTTAACACACAATTGGAGTCAGTCAGAAGCTGATAAAACTAATTAGCACTGAGCAGAGCTGCAAATAATGAAAAATATTGATAGATCACAACAGGAGATGAGGACTCTCCGTGGAGAAATATTAATTGGCTTACTGCTTGTGTTTTCATCAGATGATAGCCAGGTAAGATACAATGTATAAAGAATGGACTATGGGAAAGTAAACTCCAACTGACAGGTTTACACAGGTAAACTTATACTATCCTAATCCCTCTGTCTTTGTACTGTATTAAACTGTTGATGGCCTTAAGTAACTGAATTGTGACTTTTTTACTGAAGTAATTATGATCAACTATATAAACTGCAGGTTGTATTCCGAAAGAGATTTTTTTCCTTCTGGCAATAACATGGACACTATTATTTTATAAACAAGGTTATACTCCCTTCCAGTTCTACACTTGTACTGTGAGAATAATCTAAATATATCCAACATAAGTCTAATGAACTTATTCGCAAGCAATATCATGAAGCCTGCACTGCAGCTAGTGGAAATCCATGGACACAACAGGTCAGACACACCAAGCATATTATTTTAGACTAGAATATGTTATTTGAACTTTTATTCAAAGGCTGCACACTGCATTTTAAACCTGTCATTTAAGTTCCTAGTTCCTTGGGAATAGCACAACAGTTAATGACCTTTAAAGCAACAAATAATACTAGGGAAATAAAGTAAGTCATTGGCATTTCCAAAATGTTGCGGGAAGTTTGATTTATATGTCCTGGTAATTATTCTAGAACTTGACAATATAATGAGTGGAATGATAGTTGGATTAATTTCCAGAAACCATCATGTGATCTTAAAGACTATGAAACCAAAGAATTTAAATGCAAGGACAACAGTTGTTTATGAATGTGTTCCTTTCAGCAGTAAATTAAAAAAAAAAAAAAAAAAAAGCGCCACATTATTTCCATATATGTTTGGCTCCAAACTATGTTTGGCTGGTAGGAGAATTTGTGGTTTGATCAATTCAGAATATTTTATTGTTACTGATTATAACATATAGCAATCTGTATATAACATATGTTAACAAAACGTAAAATTATTTTCCCTACTGAAATTACATGAAAGAAAATCAAATCTGCATTATCAAAACAATGTTTATTTCACAGTCCTCTTTAAATTTTTAATAGCATTTAAAAGCACTTTATTTCTTTCCATTTGTATCAACTCTTCATTTGGTTTATTCAATCACTTGAAGTGTGTTCACAAAAACCCACAGAGTTATGACACATGCAAAAGGAAATTGCTATAACTTGTCTTATACAATTTGCATGAAAATAAGAAAAATATACAAGATCTCTCCATTTTATCCATAATGTTAAAAGTACCTTTCCAAAAGGTAATAAAGTTCAAAACATGTCATGCCATGCCTTCTTTTAGATGGCTTTGGTCCATGCACATAAGAAATGTGTCTGACATTTTGCCTGTTAATTATTTTAATGAGACTCTTACAAAGATAAATCTTATCCAGTTTGTTAAGATTTTACTTTAAATGATTTTGCTCTGTTGTCTTAGAAGGAAAGCAACTGTGGATAGCAGTTACCAGGTTTTAAAAAATATGAAGAACAGAAGGAATCAATATAATTACTCAGCTTTGACATTCATTTTGTGTGTGTCTTGCACTTAGTCACTGTAATAACGCAAAACTCCATGAGCACACCTTATTGCAGAAGCAGTTCAGTATCATGAGACAAGCCAGGGCACTCATTTTACTATTTTACCATTTAAAATAAAATAAAATGAACTTTTGCAGTTAATCACTACAATCAAAAGGACCCTATCAAAAATAATTAAAATATTCTTCCTTTTCTTCTTAATCATTGGGTATATTATACTGGTATGCTGGAATTCATGTAGAAGAGCAGTAGGATTTAAGAGCTGTATCAATATCTTGCTGTTATGTTTCTTTAACAACTGCACAAAGTGAAAAACAGGGGTTTTCACTTCCCATGTATTCAATGCTTATGCCACAAACTGCTAAGAAATACAGAGACACACAAACTTCTGAATAAGCTGGTTAAGATACGACAGCAGGGTAAGGCACCTGAAGAATCAGTATTAGCACTATTACAGCCACAAGCTGATTTATTTCAGGAAATTTCTTACATCTCTTGTGTTGTGGTTTAACCTCAGCAACTATAAGCCCCACTCAGCTGCTCACTCACTCCCCTCTCGGTAGGATGGGGGAGAGAATGTAAAGAGTAAAAATGCAAAAACTTGTGGGTCAATAAAGACAGTTCAATAGGTAAAGCAAAAGCCATACATGTGAGCAAAATAAAACAAGGAAATCATTCACCACTTCCCATCAGCAGACAGGTGTTCAGCCATCTCCAGGAAAGCAGGACCCTATCATATATAACAGTGACTTGGGAAGATAAACGTCATAACTCCAAACCTCCCCTGCGTCCTTCTTCTTCCCTCTCTTTATGTTCTGAGCATGATACCATATGGTACGGAATGTCCCTCTAGTCAGGTGGGGTCAGCTGTCTTGTCTGTGTCTGCTCCCAGCTTCTTGTGCATCCCCAGTCCACTCTCTGGTAGGGTCAGGTGAGAAGCAGAAAAGTCCTTGACTCTGTGTAAGCACTACTCAGCAATTACTAAAACCTCTGAATTACTAATGCTATTTTCAACACAAATCTAAATCATAGCCCCATTTATGAAGCCCATATTATGAAGAAAATTAACTCTACATCAGCCAAAACCAGCACACCTCAACAGCAAAATATGTGCCATTTAAAAAGACACCATATTCCTTTTTTAATAGTGAAAGAATACGATTCCTTTTCACAACCAGTCCTGTCATTTTCTAGAGGTAGTAGGGGGATCTTTCCTATTTTTGCTTTTTTTCCTGAGTACTGTGGAATGTAGGTAAAAAGTACCAAAACAGATGTTCTTTGAAAAAAGGAAACAAAGAAAAATAAAAGAAACCAGATGCCAGCTAAGTTCTCCAATGCTTTGGTTAAAGATGCTCCAATAGTGCAGTACTAAACAAAACAGAACAGTCCAGGAGGGGACTGTTTGTCAGTAGGACAGAGAGAACAGCAATCTCTCCTTGGAAGAATGCTCTCTTCCTCAAAACCAGTTTCACACCGAGGCTGCACACATGCTCCCAGCAGCATGAACAGCAAGCTTGAATCTTCAGTCACCATTCAGATTTAATGTTCCAGCTTTCCCTGATTCTTCTGACTCTTACTAATCCTGCCCAGTGGCAGAAGTTAGAACAGATCTGTGTTTTAACAACTCAGAGAAGGAATCATGTATTTCTGAATTTTCACACATTCCTAGCTCAGAAATTGCACACAATTTAAAAAAAAAAATATTTAAAATATATATAAATCTTCTTCTAGGCAGAGAATTATTGAAGTTCACAGCACTTTTGTCAGAAACTATGGTAATATATCTAGGCTTGAGCCCTTATACTTTGTATAATTCACTTTAAAATTCTTGTACTGAAAATCTGAAAAGGAAATTCACTCGTAGTTCTTTTCATAAAGCAGTATTCATAATTCATTATCATAGCATAATTCATATCTTAATTATTTTCATAAAACATAGTGGAATATTTGCCCTTTTGCTGTTTGTAGAATGTCCAAGAAACTCATAAAACTCATGCATTTTTCCTTCAATGTTCCTTCTTCCCATTTTCAAGCTACATTTATCCATAACTGCTATATATCTATTGCTCTAAAGAAAACTTGTTTTCTCTTATGTGGCATTTCCTCTTAATGTTTACTCCTGACACAGGCCATTTACTGATCTGTGACCATGGTACATTTTAGGATAGAGCATGTTTTATTCTCCACAGAGAGTATGATGTCTTTGCTTCAAAATAAAACAGAGATCAATCCTGAACTGACTATTGCTTATCCACTGTGCTTGTAACAGCTGTCCCCAAGACACTTAGGCAATATCCAGACACGGCACTGTGGCGTAGCATGCACCAGGAACCATTCTCAACTGACTGTGCAGGCAAGCGTATATGAGGATTTACTCTGGCTTGCTTTCTACATGCCTCTAATTTTATCTCAATAGGTTTTACACTCTCAAATACTCTTACATGCCTTGATGTAACTGATGAAGCACCTGAAGTATGCAAACTCATGCCTTGAAAACACTACTTTATAAGGTGTACCACTTTGTTCATATTATTTCAGAAGCTTTGAGGAGAAAAGTATACAAACATGTGCACACATGTTATGAATTAGAACCTCCTAGATATCACCAAGAAAAGTTACAAGACCAAATCTAGTTCAAACACTAGCAATCTGTGCAACTTAGTCCAACAGTCAGGTCCACAGATTTGGTTTATTCAACAGTAGAGATTTATGGACATAAACTTTAGAAATGTAATCCAGTTCCAATCTTAAACTTAACTCTTAGAAAAATGCCTCAGGGATCAATAAATAAGAATCCATCCCCTTTTGTGCATGAAATATGCAATAACAAGAATGGGTTAAGCACAGAAAAACATACAGATTCAAGATTGCTTCTGCTACTGTAGAATCACTTCACCTACAAAAGCCTTTCATTGTAGTCAAGATGGCATTGCTGGCCCTGTGCTCCCTAGCTTGTATTTTGCAGGAGTTAGAAAATGCTGAATCTCAAAGCATGACTTAAATTACCTGAAAGACTTATTCAGCAATGTTAACATTAGCATATCTTTACAGATATTTCATAAATGACTGTATAGAAGAGTGTTGTTTTGTAGTGTCAAACATATGTTGTGCCAGTGCTTTTGTTTCCCAAATACAAAACTTTGTGAGTGGTACTCAGTGGAAGGAAAGCTTTAAGGCAGAATTGCATTGGCGGGGGCGGGGTGGGGACAGGACACCAAAAAACAAATGAGAGACCAAGAGAGAAACTGGAAGTGTCTGAAATTAAATCTGCCATTTCCTTGTTATAGAGGAGCACAGGACAAGAATCTCTTTCCATGTCAAGGTGTCAGTAGAAGAAATGGCAACAACCACCACTTGGGATTAAAAAGCGTATTGATAATATTTTTGATAAGACTTCAGTCTTAATACAGCCTGTGGTTTTTTTCTGCCAGTATCCCTCACCAAAAGAAAAAAATAAAAACCAGCAAACCTTTGCTGCAGTAACAAAACACTAGCAAAAAATACCTTCATATACTAGTAAAATAAAACTAAAATATCCGCTCTGAAAGGCAGGGTGCTGCAGCACAAGGCCAACATAGTTTCTCAATGTGTATTTTAGAATACTTAAAGTATAGAAATCATTTAAACTACTATATCCATAACAAATTAGATTAAATCAAACTTGCCTATATGGAAATCATTCAGTCTGGTAGAAAATTTTTCCTGGAAGTCTTCTTTCACTTTTTAGGCAGAGCAAAAAAAAATAAATATCACACACAAATCATAAAAAGTTTTATCAGGACAAAACACCAGAATTTTGTGCAAGCCCAGAAAAAATATCAATAGCACCAAGGTCCTTAGTTTTACCATCCCTATATATAAATCTATAGAAATGCAAAACTGAAGCTTCTCTCTTGAGAAGTGGTAATCCCCAAAGGACTAAGAAGAGAATCCTACCTGAATTAATTATTCATCAGGGTTTGTACATCCATTTTTAAAAGTAAAGATCTATTCTGGATTAGCATAGTTATATTTTTTCTTCATATTTTCTAGACAGTTACAACACACAGTGCTTTAGTATAGTATTATTTGGGACTACCAAATGGGAAAAAGAAACCAGAGTAATAGTGTTTTCCATAAACACATAAATTACAGGCTGTCATAGAGATGACCTAGAGCTCTCAAGACTTGCTAAATTCTAATGTACCTCCAATGAGAATGAAAGTTTCTTATATAATTATTTATATAGTCCCGATGTGAGCATAGATGATAAGAAAAATGAACTAGAGAAAAGTAAACAAATACTTCACAACCCACATTTCTGGTCCAATCAGGTAGATTTTTTCAGTTTTTCTTTCCATGGTGTAGAAGAATCTTAGCATATTGCTAGTTTTGAAGAGTCTCTCTGTGTTATGCGTGTCTCTTGATTTGTGGCAAGCCTATAGAAGTATCTGCCACTACTTGAATCATACATCATCATCCCTTTCTAAAGATCATGAGTTGTGACAAAGACAAGCTGAATTTTCATCTAGTATCTTACAGGAATCCTGTGGCAAAAGAACAAGGTAAGCTATTAAGGCCCGCATGACTCCTGAAGTTTTGTCATTTGACAAAATAGAAGATAATGGAGTGAAAAAAAAACGCTCTACCTCCACTTATATCAGGCTTTTTCTTTTAGTTAAAAAAAATAGGGTTCTGTCCTCCTATTAGTAATTCAAAACCAGCAGAAGTAGGCTAATCACAGAATCACAGAAACCTTCAGGTTGGAAAAGACCCTTGGGATCATCAAGTCCAACCATTAGCCCAACTCTGCAAAGTTCTCCCCTACAGCATATCCCCCAACACCACATCCAAACGACCCTTAAACACATCCAGGGATGGTGACTCAAACACCTCCCTGGGCAGCCTATTCCAGTGTCTGACTACTCTTCCTGTGAAAATTTTTTCATAATGTCCAGTCTAAACCTACTCTGTTGCAGTTTGAAGCCATTCCCCCTTGTTCTATTGCTAATTACCTGTGAGAAGAAACCAGCACCAACCTCTCTACTATGTCCTTTCAGGTAGTTTGAAGAGAGTGATGAGGTCTCCCCTTAGCCTTCTCTTCCTGAAACTTTTTTGCAAAACATTGGTACATTTATTAAATTCAGTGTAAAAAAGGGTCGGGATGACATGAATGTGATGGGCAGCGGGGGAAATGAGTTTACTTAGGAGATGATAGAAATAGGGGAAAGTAGTTAGATCCAAGTTATACTGGCAAGAATGAACCAAAGAGAAAGATACTGTTTTGAACCGCAAATATTTGTTAAAGAAGCTTATAGACAAAATAAACACCATAGATTTCTAATTGATTTAATTTATTCACCAAAGGTAGTAAAGAATGCTAAGAATTACTTGTCACAGATTTACATTAGCAACAGAATTTGAATGTGAAAGGTAAAATAAAATAAAAAATAAAGCCAAACCAACCAACCACCACCACCAACAACAAAACAACAAAACAACCCCCCCCCAACCCCCCAAAACACCACAAACTTAATCTGTATTGCAAATTGAAGGAACTCTTAGAAAATATGCACAGCAGCAGTCTGCAAAAAGCTTTTGTTAACATACTTCTCTGTGCTAAACTAAAGAACCTACAGGGTGTTAATAAATTGAGTATTATAGTACATCTTGCTTTTAATAAGGCATTTGTTCAGAAAGCACATTAAAGACTCATTCAAAATGAAGGTGATAATGCATATGTATGGTGCCCTAATAATGAGAAATCACACCTGTCTTTTTTTCTTTCCCAGATCCTTCCCTTCACCCCTTTTTCAGAAGCTGAACTTTTTTCAAATGAGTTGCCTGGTGAATAAGTAAAAAGCATATTAGATGTCTGTTAACATATCTGATTTTTCAGATGGAATACTTAAAAGATGCAAGAATGACTGAAGGCGTTCCTTTGCTTTACTCTAAAAGCCTTTTTGGCAAGTTCCATATCAGGGAGGCACTCACTGACTAGATGAGATACTTGTAAGGATTTATATTATAAAGCTACACTCCTATACTCAATGTAAGCATACTATGAGACGATAAATAACAAAAATTTAAAGACCAAAAAACGTAGCAGAAAAGCCAGCTCTCATATAATTATACATTTTTAATCCCTACATATATATCATCTTGATTCTGATTTTCAGCTTGGTGTTTACCATCTTCTTTATCAGCTTCCTAATTAGTCTAAAATTCCTAAAGTCTGAAAAAAAGTAAAATAAATCCAGGATTACAAATGTGTTCAAAAGATTAATCATACTAACATTTATATTGGGGTTATCCTTATACAGGATCACATTAGATCTTATATAATGGAACAAAAGCATGGAAGAGCTCTTGCATGGCAACCCAGATTGTAAAGGAAATCAATGATTTCTAGACTCAAAGGCTCATCTGAGAGAATCCAGGAAGTTATAAAACTCCTGGCAAGCTAGCAAGAGGCATTACCCTTAAATAGTTTTGTAATGGCCTGGATATTTTTTTTTTGCCTTTAAGACATATTTCTTGTATCTAACTAGTGCCTCCTAGAAATCTGTAAACCAGAAAGCATTGCTCAGATTTTGTGAAAAAAAAGAACATTAGGGGCAGGATGCTGGGGACAGAAAAGTGAAAAGTGGGATCTTATTCCCAGTAGGGAATGCCAGACAAATTCTGCAGTCATCTGCTGAAGTCTATGGCACATGTCTCCAAACAGGCTTCAACACGGGCATGTTCACAGTGAATTTCTACATTAAGGTGACTCTCTTACTAATTACAGAGATCCTAAGTAAGGTGAGAGTACATCAAATGGTATAACTGCTGTATCTCCTGTCTTTTATTAAGAAAGGAGTATTGAAAAATTTGCAGTAATGCCTGTTCCTGAAATACTCACAGTATATTTGTATATATCAAAAAGGTATAAAGGATTTGATAAGCATCAAATAAATATCATAACACCTAAACCCAACAAATACCAGTAAATGCAATTCATTCTTATTTCCTCTGCACCTCACCTTCCTACCACTCCCAGTGCACACACAGATCTCTGTCCCTTGAGTACAAAGATACCCAAGTGCAAACAGCCACTGACAATGAAAGGTGATTTCATTCCTTAAGTGACATATGGCACATTTAATTTAAATTATACCAAAAGAAAGCTATAGGTCACAGAAAAGAAGGTGGCACAGTTCCCTCCAAAGAATAAGATATTATCCTCCTTAAAACCATGACCATCTGCCTGTCAATTTAAATCAATCATTTGGGATTTTTTTATTTTTTTTTTTCCAAATCACACAGGCTTTATAAGTGTGAGGCCTTATCCAAAATGAACCAAAATCAATGCAAGATTTATTTCACTAGGTTTTGCACCAGAGCACTGTGTAAAGATACAGGCAGATTTGACACTTTGTTCATATTTGGTACTGTTAAAACTTTCACAAAATTATAAAGTATATATGACTTTTCTGAGAAAGGATTCACATCTACTTTGCACCTGTGAGGACCAGTTCCCTGTATACCAGGTCTGGAGCCAGAGCTAAATGGTATCATTTCCTACGAATTATCTCTTTGCACCAAAGAAGACTATCAGAGGTACAACCCATAAGAGAGCTCTATCCTCTCTCTCTAACAATCTGAGAGAAAAAGTATTATTGTTTGCTTTCTTCACATTTTTCCCTCATGCAAAAGACAAAGTGTGTTTACTAAACTGCCTCATTAGAATGAAGCTGTATCAAAGCTCTAAGTTTGGTGTTTTGTTTGTTTTCCTGTCAAGGCTTTTAAGATGCAGCGTTTTAGCATCATTGTAACATCCTCAATAAATTAGTCTTGAAAATTTTCAATCTGCAAGACATGTCAAGCACAAAGAGATGCCTACTATTGCTCTGCCCTTGCAGGTCACCTCTTGGATCAACTCTTGTGATGTGAGACTTGTTTTATCTCATTTATCCTTTTTATGTTTCATTTCTTTGCTGAGCAACTTATCACTATATTTTTATACAACCAATATTTGTACTAGGGGAAAAAACAAAAGCACCGAAGTTATATTTCCACGATCTTCTTGTCTTTGCTTTTAAGGGGAGTTGATACATAAACACAACCCTACACATTATCATCACAGCAAATGATTCTCAGAAATATGAGGACTTAAAAAAAAATAAATAAAAATTGAAATTTACACAGTATATACAATGATACCACTGGTTAAAAGATAAAGCATATTGAAAGGTTTTTTCATGTAGCATTTTAATGTGATAATTAATGCTTAAATATATGAGTTTTGGTCTTCACATAAGTGGATGCTAATAGGCCATCCACAAAACTCCCCTTGTTAAAATACAAATGAGATATCCCTTATGTTTATACATGCATAAGTACAACTAATATTGCAACCCAACTGGAAACAAAATTGCTTTAGTTAACCAACCATTGCAAGGCAATCAAATGTGGAATCAAATGTAATTGTAGAAGATTGATTTGGGGAATAACAGCAATTATTTAATACAGAATTCTCCCTTCCTTCTTCCAATTCATGTAGGATTTTTTCAGGCATCTTTATGCCAGAAAAATAATTGGACCATCACAAGTGTCAAAACCACACCCTTTTCACTCTGTAGCATACAAGAAAATTCAAATTGACAAGGCTGTTTCAGTTAGAAATATTGGTATGTGCCTCTGGTTTGCAACTGCATTAATCTAAAAACATTTAAGGAGATTTTATTTCTCCAGCAGTACACGCAGCAAGGGAATTGGGCAATACCAATGGAATAGGAAGCAGAGAATGGCATTTCTTTATTTGCCTGAAGCTAAGCACTTTGGTTTTTCCTTCATAAACTTCATAAATAATCCCTAAAGACTTAATAGTTTCCTAACCAGTTAGTATTATTTTAGGGCTGTATATGTAAACTGCAGTTCAGATATTTTAATTGAATTTCTGCTTAAAGGAAACAACATTTTACAATCAAATATTAAGGTTGGGTTTTTTTTTTCCTTTTCTACTCACAAGATAAGCAGTATTCTTAATTCACATTCATTTGAATAATTTTTCACTTTTTAGTAAATTAATTAATTGCCAAAATTATTTTTATATCCATTTTTCAATACAAAACACAAAAAACTATTAAGATATTTATTTCTTTCACTTAGCTAAGAATTAAGGTAAATGTGTAATATGCATACTCTTAACTCTTTTTAGATTTTCATTTTTCTTCTTCAGACATTTACTATATACATCACAAGTACTCATTAATTAATTAAGGCATCCAACATGTCTTCACTAAGAGCAAATTGTGCCTGGCAAATTTGTAGCCTTCTAGAACGGGGTTATAGCATTGGTGGTGAAGAGCAACTGATGTCATCTACCTGGACTTTTGCAAAGCATTTCATAGTGTCTCACACAACATTCTTGTCTCTAAAATGGAGACATGGATTTGACAACTGGACACTCAGTAGATAAGGGATTGGATGGATGGTCACACTCAAAGGATTGTGGTCAATGACTTAATGTCTATGTGGAGTAATGAGCAGTGATGAGAAGTGTCCTCCAGGGGTAACTACTGGGACCAGAATTATTTAACCTCTTTGTCAGGAACATGGACAGTGTGACTGACTACAGCCTCAGTAAGTTTGTGGATAACATCAANCTAGAAGGACCTTGACAGGTGGGCCCATGTTACCTCATGAAATTTCAACAAGGCCAAGCACAAGGTCCTGCACCAGGGTCAGGGCAATCTCAAACATGAATACGGGCTGGGCAAAGAATGGGTTAAGGACAGCTCTTCAGAGAAGGACTTGGGGGTACTGGTAGATGAAAAACTGAATATGAACTGGGAATGTGCACTAGCAGCCTAGAAAGCCAACTGTATCCTGGGCTGTACTGATAGAAGCATGGCCAGCAGGTCAAGGNTGATGTCATCTACCTGGACTTTTGCAAAGCATTTCATAGTGTCTCACACAACATTCTTGTCTCTAAAATGGAGACATGGATTTGACAACTGGACACTCAGTAGATAAGGGATTGGATGGATGGTCACACTCAAAGGATTGTGGTCAATGACTTAATGTCTATGTGGAGTAATGAGCAGTGATGAGAAGTGTCCTCCAGGGGTCAGTACTGGGACCAGTATTATTTAACATCTTTGTCAGGAACATGGACAGTGTGACTGACTACAGCCTCAGTAAGTTTGTGGATAACATCAAGCTGAGTGGTGGGGTTGATACACCAGAGGGAAGGAATGTCATCTAGAAGGACCTTGACAGGTGGGCCCATGTTACCTCATGAAATTTCAACAAGGCCAAGCACAAGGTCCTGCACCAGGGTCAGGGCAATCTCAAACATGAATACGGGCTGGGCAAAGAATGGGTTAAGGACAGCTCTTCAGAGAAGGACTTGGGGGTACTGGTAGATGAAAAACTGAATATGAACTGGGAATGTGCACTAGCAGCCTAGAAAGCCAACTGTATCCTGGGCTGTACTGATAGAAGCATGGCCAGCAGGTCAAGGGAGGTGATTCTCCACATCTAGTATGTTCTTGTGAGACCCCACCTGGAGTACTGCCTCCATCTCTGGGGTTCCCAGAGTAAGAAAGACACGGACCTGTTTGGAGAGGGTGAAGCAGATGATCATGGGGCTGGAGCACCTGTCCCATGAGGACACTTTTAGAGAGTTGGGGTTGTTCAGTCTGAAGAAGTGAAAGCAGGCCTGGAAGAAAGCTGAAGAGGACTTTTTATTGGGGAGTGTAGAATGAGGTGTAATAGTCATAAAGTGAAAGAAGATAGGTTTAGATTAGGTATGAGGAAGAAATTCTTTGTTGTGAGGGTGGTGAGACACTGATACAGGTTAAGAAGAGAAGATGTGGTTGCCCCAAGTGTTCAAGACCAGTTTAGATGGGGCTTTGAGCAAACTATAGGTGTCCCTGCAAATGGCAGGGGGGTTGGAACTAGACGATCATTAAGGCCCCTTCCAACCCAAGTCATTCTATGAATCTATGATTCTATGACATATCAAGAAGTCAAAACTTTTCACTTTTGTTTTTCTTTGCTTGGGCTTCTTGAAGTAGCTGGATTATAAGATACTATAGTATTGTAAATATTGGAAGAAATTCTGTTCTTATTCAAGTACAAATAGTAGGGAAAAGGGATTTTAGTAGATGTAGATTTGTGTTCTTATCAGTGTTTTAGTCCCACATTTTTTTTCTAAAGGCAAGAAAATTTTGTCCTTTAGACAACTTATATGAAATTATTAACTAAAGTAACAAAACGAGGCTGCGGGACCAAATCTGGACCTTAAAATGTTTTTTCCTTGTACTAGATAATTTCAGTAGACCTTATCTGTGGATCCTGAAATTTTATGATTAACATTTAGCTGCAAATGACATATTTAAAAATCTTTAATGTTTACATGCTTCTTTTGCTGCAAACTGTGCAAAAATACATTCATATTTTGAATATGGTGTTAGAATAGTCACTCTGTCAATCTTTTAATTGACACATCTCTTGTAGCTCTGTACAGAACTTGCTATTATGGCCAGCCTTCTTTGCCCTTCCACTTTTGGATTTGTTCCACTGAACTCAGCCCATAAATACTTCCCCAGAAGGTACATTTGTGATATTTCCTCCTTAAAACTCCATAACCCATTATTTGGCTGTAATCTGACCATAGATGACATTGCTGATTGATTGTGAGTTCATAACAAGCAGAAACAGACTGTCACAAGTGTTTTCCTACAGTGACTTCTGTGCCATGCTGCTGTAAGGGCTTTCATCACCCAAAAACAAATCCTGGACAAAAAATAAACCTCATGCAGCATAATGTAGACCATTCATAATCCTATTAGAAGTACTTTAAGAACCCTCATCCACAGACTGTTTTATGGTATGTCTTCCATTTTCCATCGCAGCCATTAGGAGAATGAAACTTTCAGTGAAAATGAAGTTTATCAGAAAGATCTGTGTACAAACTAATTTGAGTAGGCATTTTCTAAAAAGTAGGCCAGGAAAGAAGAAAGATTACTTCTGGTGGCAAAAATGGAACAAATTAAATTATAAGAGGCTTAATACATTTATTTGAAATTTAATTGTCAAAGCTATTATATGGTGCACACTGTTCTCATCCAAACAGTGAAGCACAAGCTCAGCTTGCAGTTACTTTATTATAAATCCAACTGAATTTTATTTTATTTTATTCTGACCATAGTCTTTGCCTGAGCCACAACATTAATATAAAATCACATTTCAAAATTACTTTTGAGATCTCTCCTTGGCAATGAATTCTGATAAGGCCAGAAGCCTCTCTGGCATGTCTGACTTCTACTTCAAGTAAAGAGCAAAAAGAAAAGCAAAAATAAAGATGGTGTTGATGATGTGAAACCAGTGTGTACAGTAAGAAGCAAAATTATTAGAAAGGACATCTGGCTGTATTCACACTGTTCTGCAATGAGTCCATCAAACCTGCAGGTTTTGTTTTGTCAAAACAGAGAGAGATTACCAGAAAGGGTCACTGTAACATTCTCATTACTGCGTCTGTATGGAAAATACTTTCTGCATCTTACTGTATATTACAGGCTGTGCCTGTGCAGACAGCACACTCAAAAGCATTCAGGCTGTGTCCAGACCCTCTCTTCACTCCTATAAGCCAAACACTCTTATCTGAATTATTTGACCTGACCCTATGGTTAGGTTTTGTTGGTTTTTTTTGTCTGTGTCTTCAGATCTCCAAGTGTCTGGGGAACACTGAGTCAGAAAGGACATTCTAGAAAATCACTGTGCATTTACTGTGTGCCACTGTGATTCCAGTAGATGTGCAAACACAGTCTAGGTTTCAAGCAACATCATGTAAAAATACCATCTGCTTTTATGTCTGANTCCTATTAGAAGTACTTTAAGAACCCTCATCCACAGACTGTTTTATGGTATGTCTTCCATTTTCCATCGCAGCCATTAGGAGAATGAAACTTTCAGTGAAAATGAAGTTTATCAGAAAGATCTGTGTACAAACTAATTTGAGTAGGCATTTTCTAAAAAGTAGGCCAGGAAAGAAGAAAGATTACTTCTGGTGGCAAAAATGGAACAAATTAAATTATAAGAGGCTTAATACATTTATTTGAAATTTAATTGTCAAAGCTATTATATGGTGCACACTGTTCTCATCCAAACAGTGAAGCACAAGCTCAGCTTGCAGTTACTTTATTATAAATCCAACTGAATTTTATTTTATTTTATTCTGACCATAGTCTTTGCCTGAGCCACAACATTAATATAAAATCACATTTCAAAATTACTTTTGAGATCTCTCCTTGGCAATGAATTCTGATAAGGCCAGAAGCCTCTCTGGCATGTCTGACTTCTACTTCAAGTAAAGAGCAAAAAGAAAAGCAAAAATAAAGATGGTGTTGATGATGTGAAACCAGTGTGTACAGTAAGAAGCAAAATTATTAGAAAGGACATCTGGCTGTATTCACACTGTTCTGCAATGAGTCCATCAAACCTGCAGGTTTTGTTTTGTCAAAACAGAGAGAGATTACCAGAAAGGGTCACTGTAACATTCTCATTACTGCGTCTGTATGGAAAATACTTTCTGCATCTTACTGTATATTACAGGCTGTGCCTGTGCAGACAGCACACTCAAAAGCATTCAGGCTGTGTCCAGACCCTCTCTTCACTCCTATAAGCCAAACACTCTTATCTGAATTATTTGACCTGACCCTATGGTTAGGTTTTGTTGGTTTTTTTTGTCTGTGTCTTCAGATCTCCAAGTGTCTGGGGAACACTGAGTCAGAAAGGACATTCTAGAAAATCACTGTGCATTTACTGTGTGCCACTGTGATTCCAGTAGATGTGCAAACACAGTCTAGGTTTCAAGCAACATCATGTAAAAATACCATCTGCTTTTATGTCTGAAGGAACAGGTAATGAAGGCATAAGTGACTTTGATGCTTAGCATGGAATTGTAGCCTAAAATTAACAGGCTTATAATTATGAAGCACAAAATTAATTTGGCTGTATTGGTAGTAAAGGATTCATGTTGTACATTTTACAATCATCTCACTTTTTTTTTCTGTAAAATCTGAAATGACTGAAGAAGATAGATCACTGTTTGACCAGATTAGGGCCTCTTTCAGTAGTACCAGAACATTGAAGAGATGTGGTTACTAAAGCATGGAAAGAATTCTAAAAAAATAGTCTATGATTCCCAAAATAGACAGTCACATAGATAACCAAATCGTTCTGTATTAAGCTTTTTCCTGCTTTTTTCTACCTCATAATCAAAAAGCAACGTGCAAGTAGCTTTTCTATGATTCTGTATTTTAGTGCTTGGAATAGCACACTTTTAACTGATAGTAACCATCACTCAGGTGTCTTCTCTGTAATCATGCCTCATATGTCACAACAAACAGATGTCTTTTGTATGCCTCAGAGCTACATCCCTGGGTCTGTGAAGCTCTCTATGAGCTTCTGATGTGAAAATTCCACTTTATTCTCTGGACACCCAGACTGAAACTGTTTACTGAATAAAATAAAATGCCCATTCATAGTCAATCACTGCTTCTGTGGTGAATATATAAACAATGTGTTTACAAGGATACAGTTAACATTTCAAATAGGAAAATTTCAATAAGGTTAGAAGAAGAAAAACTGAAACTTACCCCAAACTCATCCCTCCACTGATGTAATGCTTGGTACTTTTCTGCTTCTTTGGCAAGGCGCTGAAGACCAAAGAGAGAGAACACATATTTTAGTTTTTATTGATTCTTCACATAACAAAATCTTTCTTTTTTAATTTCTTCATAAAAATGTTTCTCTATATAAATTTCTATATACCTATGGTTTTTTACACTTACTTTAAAATTATGTATATTTGAGCAAAGATCAATTTCATTTAATCTCATTTGTAAAATGCTACTTTCTTCATTATTGCTTAAGTACTGTAATCACACATTAGAAAACTCATCTCATTGTAAAAATCCTAATTAAGTTCAAATCCATCAATATCTAGAAAACACTTTTTTCTTACACACATCTTGCCTTATATGCACTGATTTAATCTATCATGCAATGACAAATATTTATTAGAATTTTAAAACATTGTATTCTCAACATGTATTTTTTCATGAATTTTTTTATCTTCAATCATAGAAAGTACTGACATCCCCTGTGATTAATATGGACCCATAAAAACCTCAGCATTTTGGACAAGCTATATCCTGGTCCCTTGTACTGAATACACATTAGCAGTTGGAGAGTAACAGGCATGCTTTTAGAGGACAGTTTTCCCATTTAAATTAATTTGAAAGAAATCTAATTTGTCCACAGCCCCACAAGAATCAAAACAGAGTGCACAGGAATGATCAGAGGCTGCTCTTTCAAATCAACTGCTTGTACACCCATTGAGTTGGTAACATGTCCCTCCTCATACAAAGTTGTAAGTCTTTGAAAAAAAGCTGTTTGTGCATGCTTAAGAGGACTTTACTAGAATTCTGTATATAAAATTTGTGTGTTCTCCAGCTGAGCGGCACACAGCATCTCTGTTGCCAGCAGCCCTGGAGGCAAGCACCCATCCTGAAAGCAAGCAAGTTCACTCTGAAGAAGCAGCCACCTGATGTGAATGTAGTTCATGTGGACTCAGCCGTGTCCCAGTTGTTGAGTGATTTACTCTGAAAACTAAATTATTTTTTAGCACAATAAAAATTTTAGCAACTGTTTCTGGGGGGGTCATGGTTCCTTTTTAAGTAAATATCCACCTGTTAGGGGTGAAAACAATTTACTGTGTAACAACATATGCTCAGTAAGCCTGGTGATCCTTTTAATATTCAGACCAATTCCTCGACAAGATGAACTGGTGGTCTAAGTCACGTTTTCAGTTGAGCCAGTTGTCAGTTCTTTCTAACAAGCAAAAGGAGTATGACCAGAAAGTTCATGTAAGCTGGAATCACAGAGATGGTACTGTCAAAACCTCACTTCAGGCTCATCCAGGATAACAACTGCTATGTTATCTGATCCCATGAGGACAGTCCCTCTCCTCCTCTAACTATTAGAATGATAAATTTCACTACACCAAATTTAGGATTTTTTCCCTTCTTTTACATTCACAATCATTCAATATAAACAAAAAACTCCCAACAGCATGTGATCTGCTCCTGAAAACACATGCTCCCGCTCATTCATGTTATCGTCAATTCAAGTGATTCCTAACTAATAGAAAAGCTACTAATATCTTATAGGCACTGTCAGCTACTAAGTAGCCAAGTACCACATTTACGAAAGAAAAAACATTATATAATTTGATGCATTACACTGGGAAAAAGCACAGTGACTCTCCCCTGTCTGCACTGGACAAACACCTCAGATGCCTATAATATTTTCATTTTTCTGGCAGTATACAAGAACAATTTTCTCTATCTAATTTCTTCACTCAATATAGCCACTTTTGCAGCTACATTTGCATACCCTCTGAAGAGTTTAAGCTGATTAAGTCATGTTTCACCAGACTGTAGCAAAGCAAGATGTGACACCCACTATACATGTAAATAACTGCACTTAACACTGGCCTCAGATTCCCTCACAGTCTGCTTCACTGCCTTAAGGTACCCAGAGAATTGAAATTGTTTTCCACAAAAGATAGTAGAACTCAAACGCACAAAGTGATCGATGGATTGTGAAGAGAAATGTATAATGACCATCAACATTACTAGGAATTCTGCATGGGAAGAACTGTAGCCACATGCGAAATTCCTCAGCTCCGTAAATTGACAGATTCCTCAGCTAATCTATGCTATGAAAAAAACTAAAAGCAAATAAAAGCAAATATAGGTGCCTGGATTTTGTTGGTTTTGGCATATTTTTGGTCTCAAATAGAAAAAAAAAAAGAATATCCTCCACCAAAATACTAAAATGTTGAGATTTATATTTTTAAATGAAAGAAAAGAAGGGGAAATGGTTCTAAACCAAACATACAAAACAGTATTTCTGCATATTAGGTTTTTATAATTTCTTACTCCATGCCTCTGTATAAGTACTGGGAAAATGATAGCTTTGAGATGTTTACAGGCCTTGAATGAAACTCTATTTAACATCATATTTTTCGATAGAGAGGAACAAAACCCAACCACCACTAAAACGGGGAGAGGAATAAAACTAGCATGTAAAAGAAGCATTCTGGTTGACTTCCAGGTATTTAAAAATACCCTACTTTATACAATGTGCTGGAGAACAAGAACACTCTGAATATGGCAATGAAATGCAAATTACTCTAAAGAAACTGTGACCAGGAAGGAAGGGCTGTAAAAGGTAATAGAATGCTGTAATATTTATTCTTGCATTTTCGGAAGATAGATGTCCAGTAGCAGTGAGATGGTGCTTCTAAGAGATCAAAGATGTTGATGCCAGATTTAGCCAGATAGACACAATAGCTGATGTCAAATGTAAGGTGTTTGAAAACACTGATTAGACAGGCATTTTTAAAATAATTGTTCCTATATTAAACATTTTTTTCTACATCTTTTAATTTTAACTTTTTTAATGAATGAGAACTTCTCTCTTGTGTTATTTTCTAATTATTGTTCAGAATGCATTATTTTCAGGAATTTTCAAAATACTTAGCTCATCGATAAAAGAATAATAATCACTTTTAAGACAGTCACTGTCCCCAAATAAGTATTTTTAATTAAACTGTGAAAGAAGTTAAGAGTTACCTTCTACTAGATTTCCTTAAATCATTCAGAGAGTGGTTACCTTTAAGGCACAACAGCTATTGGGAATGATAGATAAGATGCAAATGTTATTTATTCCATCTGCCTATGAACTTTTCTTTACCTTTTAAAGGGATTATGAAAGATTAAACATGGAAAGGAAAGGAAAGGAAAAGAAAAGAAAAGAAAGGAAAACCAACAACTAAAAAAACCAAAGCCCATCAACTTGTCAGTCTCTGAACTGTCCATTTTTGAAGGTCTTGTCCCCAGGTTCCAAGTGCGCATTACAATCTCTGAAAGACAGCCTCTGATGTAGCACAGACTGCAAGAACGAGACCTGAAGAATCTTTATCTGATCTGTAAAGATCAGCTCCCTAGAAGGCTTATTCATCTTCCAGCCTTCACTTCTGTGCACATATGTCATGTCTTTATCTCCTCCTAGCCAGCAGAATTCTGTCAGCCAATGGCCCAATTAAAATTATTTTCAGTACAATGAAATAAATTAATTTTTTTAAATAAAGAAAAATCTGACTATCCCTTGATATATTAAGCTATTGTAAGATGTGTAAGATTAGAATTATAAGACAGCGATAACACCACAAATCTTTCTAAAATACTGAATTCATGGATTTTTGGATTAAGATGATAAATAACCAGGGAGAGTATACAAAGCTTAACCCTAAAACAAACTTCAAATCCTGATTTTAAAATGTGATACAAGTATTTAGTCCTATTCTTGAATGAACAGCGTAGAAGTCACAAGGAGTATGTGTAAAATCTCTTTCAAAATGCTTTTCATATTTCTAATACAAATATTGTACTTCTATAGATGACTATGTATTACACAAACTACAAGAGAGAAATGTGAGAAAAGCTTTTGTAAGGCTGGGATAAGGTGTCTGAATACAGAAGTTATTTCACTGAAGCTTTAATACAAACTGGCAGAATTTTGAAGAACTGCATTTTCACCTTAGTAAACTGTTACATTCTTTATTAAACCAAATTAGAACTATTTTATTCTACCTTGATTCTACTGCATTCACTTGGATGAAGTATGTTATATTTTCACAGTAATTCTTGATAATAAATTGGTCAAATACCCATGAATTAACCTGCTCACTGTTTTCCTATTACCCTGTTGTATAAAAAGAACACCCAGTTTGGCTTAAGGGGGTGTGATTTCAACATTCTGCACTTGCAAGTTAGGAAGTTGGTAGCCCAGAAGTGATCATAGGACTGCTAATGATAACACTATCATAATCCCCATCTAAATACATGTGGATTTACTTTTCCTTGTCTTTATTTCCATAGTCCCAGTGGTGTATGGGAGGGTTAATAGGGACAGATTACCTTTATACATGTAATTCTTAAGAAGGTATTTGCTGTATGATTGTGGTTTTTCATAATAATAATCATCACAAAAGCTGATCTAGATTTGATTAAACTGTAGCATGGTAGTTTTGAAAAAAAAAAGATGGTCCCAACAATAAAACAATATTAGAAAAATACATATACCTAATTTGCTGATATAAATTGTAACCACAAAGTTTAAGATCTCCTCTTCCAAGTAACTTTTTTTGTAATTGCTAACTCTGCAGCACATAAGTTTCCATGATAATTCATATTTCCCTACCTCAAATAAGAACTGCTATCCTATGCATTGCTGTGTTCTGTTACACAAATACCATAATTCTCCAAATAAGTGTAATCAGAATTTTAATAATTACACAGATTTGCTAAGGTTTGAATTTATTTTATTTTTATGGTGACCAACAGTAGTTTTTTGTTTTGTGATCACCTACAGCATGGTTTTATTTCGTGTATTTACACTGCAGAGTTACATCCTCTCCCCTACTTTGGCATCTGCTGTGCCACATGATGTCAGTTTGATCTGTGGTCTGTTAATGAGGATATCTAAAGCATGTAAGGTCACATAACAAAGAGTATGTTTATAATTAGTCTCCTATATTCAACATAGACCTCATATGATATACTCCCCAGATACACTCTGGAGCCAGTTTCACTTTTGTGACCTGAGACATCAGATGAGCCATATTCATAAGGAAAAAGAGTATGTTAGAGGTCTGCTGATATTGTGAAACTTAGAAAGGCACTCTTCATATAAATTACTGTCCTAAATTTATACGTGTTCTAACACAATCACCAATTAACACAATCTTTGAAAAAAAGCCAATGTTGTTATACTCTGGACCATACACCATAACACCTCAAACTTTGACTTCCAGTATTAACCACTTTAACCACTACCAACAAGCTACATTGTTAGACATTTTTATTTTTTAATCCAGCTGGAGATTACAAAATTCAATTTTAACTAAGCAATAAACAGAAAATTACATATTTTGTGTGCTTGTCTAATGCATTTCAAGACATTTCTGGTTTATTCACATGAACAGTAATTCTACTTCAGACCTTCTTAAGCAGTTTTTCTATCAAGATGACCTCATATCCAATATGAGACTGTCACATTGGCTAAAAAGAAAAATAATGGAGAAAAAAATACTATTATTTTCCATATGTTTAGAAGACAACCCTTTAAAGGATTTCTGATCTGTTAACAACTGTAGTGAAAATCATTCTTTATGATTCAAGAAAATCTTTATTCCTATTGTTTAATTAAATGAGTGAAGGAAGAATCAGGCTGATTCTCCACAGAAAAATTTTACCCTTCTAGCTTTTCTATTTCCAAACCAGAATACTTCAAATAAATGAAGCTACTGTTCTAAATAGGATTAGAAATCAGTGGGATTACAAATCAATGGGTAACCAAATTTGTATCAGTGTTTGAGATTACATTATTGCAGGTGAAGTTAAAGCTTTCTGACATGAGTAATGATACTGATTTTAAAAGGGAAAACTGAAATAAGACGACCCTAAACGAATGCATCACACATGTGGCTTTTGACATCTAAAATGTCATGTGCAATCACCTGTATCTGACAAAACTGTCATATAAGGAAAGTAAAAAAAAGATAAAACAAAAAGACATTTGACACAGTAATATTTCTCCATTAATTAAAAGCAGCCCTTCTCTAAAACAGAACTAGAAAAAGCTTTTCTCTCATATTTCATCCTTTATATTACTGTGTGGAGTTAAGAATTTAGCTAATGGTAGCACATTATCAAACAGAGAAGACAAATTTGACTTAGTGCCAGTACTACTTCTACTCCTAAAAGAGTGTTGAAAGAGTCTTTTAAATATATTATAATAAGATTCTCAGTTAAGTTTTAATAAGAATCCAAAGTTTAATAAGAATCGAAAGCAGCCACAATGAAGATCAAACCCAGCAGAAAATTCTCTCCAATGAGTGGAGCACTGACACCAGCCCATAAGGTGTGAAATATGGTTTCCATGAAATATCCTACAAACTTAATACGTTGCACAGTGACTGTCCAAAATGGTTCTGTTCAACTATTGTTAAACAGCAACAAGGAATGTAGAAAATTCTTATTAGAAGGTAGATAAGCAGAACTTCGTTAAATTACACTTTCCACCTTTATGGGGAGAGGGAGGGAGGAAGAAGGTTCCATTCCTAAGTCTGTGTATATTTCTAGGATGCATGTCATCGGGAGATTTGAGAAGCTGGGCAAAAATATTTCAGTAGACAAGAGAGAAGATAGAACTCTAGTCAAAGGCATGAAGAAAAATGATCAGAAGAGTAAGAAGTAGTCTGTTTGATGCATCTTGACATCTAGCAGTGAAATTTTGCCAGAGTAGTGTCCAAAACCAGAATACCACTTCTTTTAACATACAATTTGTCTTTCCCATTTGCAGAGGTTTCAATCCCTTAGAGCTTATTACATTCTCACTCTAGTAATTCATATGCCTTAAATGCAAGTCACATTAGTGTTGTATTTTTAGACAAGCTCAAAATGGACAGATGCTGAAATCATTAGGCTGAAATTGCCAACTGCTCTGACAAATCACAACTTGCATAACACCACCAGCTCCCGTTCACTGCGTACCCTAGGAAAATCTTTGAAGCTTCATGGCTGAGATAGTAACTTCACAGTCATGATTAGAAGGTGACATGTATATTGAGAAGGCATGCCTTGCTTTTTAAGCTGTAGTGTACATGTAGTTTTAGCAACACAGAAATCAGGACTGCACAAATTTATTTTAGAAATAAAATCGACTAGCTCCAAAACAAGTATTCTAAGATGTCTGTGTAGCTCTCCTCTAACTTAAAAAAATGTCTTAGATGCAGTTCAGCTTGTTTCACAGCTCCTTTAATATATCTTCATTAATTATCCAGTTAAAAAATTAAAAAAAAAATACAACTCTTAACTGCTTAACATTTATACATGTTAGCAATTTTATTAAAACATGATTAAGACCCAGATGGGAATAAGAACAACTGAAATACACATGCAACTGCCTTATTTCAAAGAGAAAAGGAGGAAGAGGAACAAATCCAAGTAAATACCTCCTTACTAAGGACAATAAAAAGAAAACATTGACACAGGCTTGGATCACTTAAGCAAGAAAAACACTAATGAAGTCAGTTATCTTTAAATAAAAAAGGGATGCAACAGCATTTGCATTTTGTCTCATTGTACATCAAACTGAACAACACATTTAACAGAATGTTACAGTTTTACAAATGTTCAATAGTAATATATTGAGTTATAACAACATATATATGATGTGACTTGATAGCAATATTCAATATATTTGAATATGTTAAATATTGAAATTACTGATTGCAGTATTATTTTTTGTTTAAAATTACAATATTCCGCTAGTTCATGTAAGTAACAGAAGTGGAGTATACCTAGGTACTAAATACTACATTTAAACAAGTGTATTGAGTCCTGCATTTACTCACACTGTGTAGTAAACTACAAAAGACATTTAGATGTAATGCTATAATAATACGAAAAGAGTAGAAAGTTGGCAGTTTGAAAGTCTCTGCTGAGGAGATAATCAAATGACTCTTTTGGCTGCAACATCAGAAACAGCTTTTAAGTTCTCTGTGAATTGCATAGATATTTATATAAATAAGTGCAAAATCCAGAATTTCAAGAAATAGCAGGAGTAAACGGAGCTCATTACCATCTCTTCCTCTGGAGATTAACGCTAAATTGCTTAATTTCATTAAGACATGTTCATAACCTAAAGCAGCATGATAAAGTCTAAAGTAGTTGATTATCTATATAAAACTGAGATAGCACTAAGGACGGCAGTAGCATTTTCAGAAAAGGATGCTATGATGCTTACAACTTTATTCATAATAAAATGCAAAGGTTGAATGGTAGAGTCATAATGCGAGAAAAAAAAAATAAATCAACACCTTCACCTAGGTTTTCAGATGTGTAAAATAGAATCATAAAAGTCTGTTAAAAATTAATCCACTTTTTCAGAAAGTGTATCTGAAAAATAAAAATTAAAAAAAAATAACATGCAGAAACATAGATTAATAACAAATGTGAATTTAACAAGACAAGATAGTGTATTAACAGCTTTGCATGTCAAGGAGAAAAATGGAGCAGGTGGTATGCTAGAGCTGCTGAATAATCAAGCTGATCTCATCAACAGTCAATGGGTGAGAGCCAAGTTAACATGGCAACAGCAGAAACAAATGATACATTAATACTGCATGCTATTTTTAGGCAACGTTTCTCTAATGGAAGTAATTCTAGTCAAAAGAAATAAAAAGTGTATAACTGAGTGTCTCAGAGAAAACTGAGTACAAAGGAAAATGACTTTCTACTGGCAAATCATAACAAAGATTTTTATTTTCAGAGAGATAACATGTCAACTGTTGACATCCATGTTGGAAACACACCAAAGCCTCAACTGCTCCTACACCTGGTCTTGTATTGGGGTAGCAAGATACCCAAAAGTCCATCATTTCTTATTAAATAGTGCATAATAACATGCTTGTTCTAAACTTTCCTAACTATCTTTTAAAAGAGGTGTTGCACTCCCAACCTCCTCCCTCTGCTGGACAGGTTCAAGTTTTAACTTTCAAGTATAGACACGATGTTTTTAAAAACAATGCACATCCTTCAGCAGTAATTCTTCTATAAATAACTACATGATATTTACTATTTTCTTACACTCCAACTGAAAACTCTTCCAGACTGTAAAGACACTTTAAAATTAGAAGTAAACAAAAATGTGAGATTTGAATGCTGAAAACAGTGTCTTTTACTTTTCCTCAGTCCATTTAGTAGTATCTTCCTATGTCCATTCTACATGGAACAAACTCATCACTTTTACACTTCAAATCAGTTCATACTCAGATACACCTTAATTTCCCTGCTCTCAAATGTGAGGTTTATCTTAATACATCTGCATGGTTATAAAGCAACAATTTGTGAACTGTCCTCTACCATAAAACATAGTTAATGTGATCATTTCTCATCCATTCACGGGTCCACCAAAAGTATATAAGTATTAAGTATATAGCCATAGGGTTAGGTATTAAAAGGGTCACATTAATACATTAAACATTTAAGCAAATGCTTAAATGTCTCCCAAGGTCACCAAGTTCCATAAGAAGTGTTCTTTTAGGATGAAATACTGACCCTTCAAAGCTCATGTGAGAACTTCCACTGTTCTTCATTGAGATTTCAATCTTGCTGCCTCAAGCCCTGCGTGTGTGAGAGTATGCAACTCATAAACAGATATATTCTTCTTCTATATTCAGTGATCACCAGTATCTATGCATTGCTTTGGCTATTATTTTTCTTCAGCATCTCTTGTTGTGTCTATGTCATATATCAAACACTACATCACCTTTTCCTTACAGGCAGTACAGTGCCTTACTGGATATTCCAGAAAATCTAACCTGGTTCAGGTATATCATTAGTATCTTAAATAAGGGAGTTGACTGACTTTTATGCACTATAAGATCTTTATAAAATATTAAGATTGGAATTTACATGGCAAAAAATAATTGTATTTCTCATCTTAAAACCTACAGTTTAAAAACTAATGCTGCATACTGTCATGGTTACAGAAGTATTTAATCTCTGTTCACAACCCCTGTGAAGTAAATATTGTTAACATTATTTAACATATAAAGGAAAATAAAGCAAAAATATGAAATGAATTGACCAGTGTCACACAAAATATTAGTGTCAGGTGCTAGTAACATCTAAGTCCATAAGATTTAGCCTTTACGTTAATTCATTTCATTTTCCTTTCAATCATTTTTATTCTTTTTCTTACTTCATGTATGACCTCTAGCTATGCTTAAAATATGTTTGACTGTCCTAATGAGT
>VWZY01004221.1:181618-231447 GCA_013399075.1 Chloroceryle aenea
ACTTCTTTTTTTTTTTTTTTTCCACTCTTGTATGCTTCTTTACTATAAAGGAAATATATTGAACCATACCAGCAAATTTAGCACCATCCAAAAAGGGTGTTTTCTATTATTCCAGCTAGAGCTACTTACTGAAAATCATCAGAATCAAATTGTGAATAGCAAGAAACATAAAAAAGCTGAAATGTAACTATAATGTGAAATTAGACAGACATATGAAGAATGTCACAGTATGAGTAAAAAGCAAAATATGGCAGTACCTTGCTAAGTATGTTTGATGCAACTAACTCAGTATGGTGCAGTTGGCTGCAGTTGACCTGAGTTGCACTTAAATCCTGCCCACAGAGAATAATTTCTTCTATAGAAACAGAAATGTCTGGGTTGGAAGGGACCTCCAGAGGTCATCTAGTCCAACTCCCCTGCTGAGTGCAGGGACATCCTCAACTAGAGCAGGTTGCTCAGAGCTTCATCAAGCCCCACCTTGAATGTCTCCAGGGATGAGGCCTCAACTACCTCCCTGGGCAACCTGAGATACCACTCTCATGGTAAAGAACTTCCTCCTTATTTCTAATCTAAATCCACTCCTTTCTAATTTAAAACCATTGCCCCTCATCCTTTCACTCCAGGCTTTTGTAACCAGGCCCTCTCCAGTCTGTTTATAAGCTCCCTTCAGCTACTGGAAGGTGGCTATTAGGTTTCCCCTGAACCTTCTTTTCTAAAGGCTGAACAGTTCTAGATCCCTCAGCCTGTTCTCCTAGGATAAGTGTTCCAGCCCCCTGATCATCTTCATGGCCCTCCTCTGGACCCGCTCCATCAGGTCCATGTCCTTCCTGTGCTGAGGCCTCCAGAGCTGGACACAGTATTCTGGGTGAGGTCTGACCAAAGCAGAGTAGCGTGGCAGAATCACCTCTCTTGATCTGGTGGCCACACTTCTTTTGATGCAGCCCAGGATGCTATTAGCCTTCTGGTCTGCAAGCACACACTGGCTGCTCATGTCCAGCTTCTCATCTACCAGCACCCCCAAGTCCTTTTCTGCAGGGCTGCTCTCTATTGCCTCTTCCCCAAGCTTGTACTGATAGTGGGGATTGTTCTGGCCCAGGTGAAGGACCCTGCACTTCCTCTTTTTGAACCTCATGAGGTTCACATGAGCCCACCTCTCCAGCTTGTCTAGGTTCTTCTGGATGACATCCCATCCCTCTGGTGCATTGACAGCACCACTCAGCTTGGTGTCATCCGTGAACTTGCTGATGGTGTACTCTATAGCTATCTATATTTACTGTCTATATAATTGATAAAAATGTTAAACAAGACAGGCCCCAGTACAGACCCCTGAGGGGCACCAATTGTCATGGCTCTCCATCTGGACTTTGAGCTATAGTCCTGTTAAAGTGGAACTTCAGATGGTGAAAATAATTTTCAGAAATTAATCTGAATCTTAAATTAAGGAACCTGAGGTGAAACCAGTAGGGCTCCAGCAGACTGTTAAGGCTTAGAATTTTTTTTCTAACTCTACAGAATGTTCCTGTAGGTTATCTTGGAATTGTATTTGGGCTATATTCTTAAGGAAATTAGATAATTCATTTATTCTGCTAGGCTCTTCCCCATCATATGAAACATTAAGGTTTGAGAAGGTAGGCAATTAGTACTCAGGTCAGCAGCATTGAATTGTTGAACCTCTAATACCAGAGCTAGAAAGTGATTCTTACTGCTAAGTACAAAATCATCTTACTCTCCTACACAAACCAACCTCTACAATTAGGCATGTATACTGCATTAGTGTGGATTAAAATGCAGCATCATCTTTGCATTGCATTGCACAATGACTTTTGATTCATCATAAGTTGATATTTCATTCACCTGCATATATTAAAAAAAGCTTCAAGCAAATAACGCCCAACCTTAAAGTTTTATTAAATTAAATTACAGCTGTTTATTCATATACTGAACCCTTCACCTATGTCCTGTGGTCAGGTGGTTTTAGATAACTTGAACCTAGGATATAAGGAATTGTGAACTGAGAAAATAACGTACTCTGTAGCAACATGTAAACCTAGGGAAGAAGCAGCAACAGGGATCCCTTTTACCATGCTACGTTATGACAGTACCATTACTTGGAGGTCTGGTTTATGAAACCAGACAGCTTGACATACCATGCCAATTACATTGTTCAGTTTTGTTAAAGAGGAGAAGAAAATCAAGGAAAATTAATTTTAATTAATAAATTAAAGCTATAAACTACACTTTCAATTTTTTTTTGGTACGATTATTTACTTGCCGAGTCAGATATTTAGCAAAAGTCTCATGATGCATTTCTCCCAGCCTTAGATCTTGGACTTAGGTATATTATTCTTACCCATTTAATTTCATGTATATCTCATATTCTTCTTCCACAAGGAAAAACAAAACAAAACAAACAACAACAAAAAAATTGTAGACTACTTAAATTGATCCTTCTTATTTCAGAGTCCTACCTTCAAAAGATCATGATATTCTAAGAGTGATTATCTTTGTATTACCTGAATCATTATTCATTCTCTTCTGTTATTTTCTTGCATAGGTAGTTTTGTCCATAGCCTATAGTCTACTATTACCACGTACATATATATCCACTATGGAGTGATGGTTGGAGTATTCTAAGGTGAGCTGACTGCAGTCATTATAGCCAAGGGTGTCAAAATGGTATAATGACATATTCTATTTACATCAAACTTTTTGACTGTTTACATGCTGAAGAAAACAAACCAAAACAAATGGATTTAGAAATTCCTTTACACTTTGAGCATTGTCAAATATGAGACATTTTATGAGAAAGCAGAGAAAATAGTGTCTTACTGTTCCATACAATTCTTAAGGCCCTCCTTTCCTCTTCTATGATTTGCATCAGTGCTTCCCAGATAGAGTTGTGTCTGAATCTGAATATTATTGACATATATGAGCAAAACTAGTTCAGTCACATTTTTAGCTTTTCTTGAGCTATACCATTTGAGGTGGATTAAGAGCTGAATCTTCAATATGTACTTGAACATTCAATATATTTTTTAGTATTACTTTCCCTGTCTTAGCATAAATCTAGTCAAAAGTCTCAGAAAGAAATTATGTTCCAATTCAGAATAGGAGGTTATGTTTGCTAATACTTGAAATGTTTATTTTTCAAAGATGCTGTTGCTAGGTATAGCACATTTGACAATGTCATTTAAATAACTGTTGTTTCCTATTGTCAAACAATCATGTTGTCAGATTTGTTTTAAATGGAATCTATAACATCATACCAAGATCTGCTCAGTCAGAAGCTGCTTATTAAACAGATCAAGGTTTTTTGGTTGATTGGTTGGATTTGGGTTTTGTTGTTGTATAGTTGGCTGGTTGGTTGGTTTGTTAGTTTATGGAAATAGCACCAATCAGATGATACCATGAATCCTAAGCAAATCATGTTACTGGTACAAAACCTAGGTAGATAGTCTGGAAAGGGATGAAAAGAAACCTGAAAAAGCTGCAGCACAAGATAGCTAGTGATCCAGGTAACTTCCAGAAATCAGTGGAATTTATTAGAACTGTATTGCATCTGTAGAAAATTTAATTTGGATCCAAACATAATTTAAATTTTCCCCCAAAATTGACTTAAGCAGAATCTCTATGTTTTTAATCAGGGATGTAAATGTTTCTACCTTAAAATAGAGAAGATGGGACCAGATCCACTGTCCTCTGAAACTTGAATCTTTCATTAAACAATCCAACCTGAGGAAGGCTATGGCCGAACAGAAGCCAGAAAGTTATCCTCTACAGAACTATTTATCTATAAAATTATGATTAAAATTAATCATTCTGAATTACAGACTTACCACACTGTCTTTTCTCTTGCCTAAGAGAAAGTAGATGAATTTATGGCCATAAAATAAAGAACAGATTCTCAAATAGGGTAATTCTACTGAAATTCAGTAAAAAGTTTCTGCTGAAATTCAGTACAAAATACCGAATTAGTCTTTTAGGGGTAAATCCACATTATCCAGAAACTTACTGTGAAAGACATATAGAGATTTCAGTATAATCTCATATAAAATGCTATTATTCAGTTTCACTCCTTTGTCAACTGTAATTTCATATACTGCATTTAGAACTTTATCATCCCTAGGCATATAAGGGTTTAATTTTTGTCACTAACACTCAACCGTATGTGTTCATGTGCATACAGTGTCATTTCTCTCAGACAATATATGTATGCTAATGTATTTGGGTCTGAGAGCTTAACAGCTCTACCCAGATTCAGTACTTTAACAGCTTTATGCAATGTAGTATTATGGTTGCTTTACAAACAATTTTTTATTCATATTAAAAATGCTCCTTACTAAGATATGTTAACCAAACTGTGCTGTCACTCCAGCACTTGTGCTCAGTCTCATATCAGTCAGGGGACCCATTTCTGTAAAGGCACCACAGAAATCACTACAGAATTGGAATGCAGCAATACAGAGCAAACTTTTTTATGCATCTGAAGCTTTTGCATACCAGAACAGAAGAGGAATGCCTGAAGAATAAGTATTCAAACACAGTATTAGAGCACATCTTGAAATGTAGCTTAGCTAATAGCACAGACTGAGCTGAATTGATTTTCTTCAGTTATTTAAATCTCATTATATATGCCCTATTTAATTCCCTCTCCATTTAAATTGATATAATATAGAAAAAACCCTTTAAATAATTTAGCAGAAAAAAAACATACAAGCTAATTGGAAGCTAAAATTTGAAATCCAAACACAAACCCCTTTTTTAAAATATCTTTAATTTTTTTATTTTTATTTTTTTTTTGGTCTGGTTTTAACATGTCTTTTGTATTGTTTTGGAGGCACAATCAGTTTTTCTACCCCTTTTTTTTTTTTTTTCCAGACTAAAAAATGATTACAAAAAAGCCCTTAGGTGTCAGCTACTTTGATTACATGCTACCAATAAATGTTTGTACTTGTTTTTAATGCTATTGAAATTGTAATTAAATTAATAAAACCTAAATGTTGTATTCTTAAGCATGCAATGAGATCTTCTGTAATTATAAATTAAAATAAATGCCATTATGATTATTAATTGCTCTCTTTAATTATAACTTGAGAACTTAAATGCCACTTTACTAAATATTACCAAGGTTGGACTTTGCTGGCAGATTTCATTGGGAAGGATGGAGAGGGCAACAGAAAAAGGGTGTTTTAATGTAGCAGCACTTTCCATGAGCAGATCCACGTGCATTAGCACGCAGAAGGCAATAATTAAAAATAAAAACTTCATCTCCTGCAATTCATGAATTGTACTACTGTGTACTTCAGTTTTGTGCAAATTACATCTTACAACAGATATTTGTACATTAAGTGCTGAAGAGCTTCTGACTCTTCAACAATATTCAGGTAAACATCTTCCTGATAACATAATAAGTGTAACATTTAAATAATATTTTCAGTTAATCTCTATTATCTAGTTTCAAAATTATAAGACTTCTCCCAAAAGATTTATGATTTTTATTTACTCTGACTGAAACTATATAATTATCTTTTTTTTTTCTTCTTAGTTTTTGATAATTTTTCAAGTAGTGGTTTTATCCCCCCAAAAAACATGTTTTCAAATGCACATTAAGACACTTCTTCACAATCTTGCTCAGTGACATGTACAGAGTTCTGCAAATAATTAGTACGCAGTTTCAAAACTTATCAGTTCCATTCCTACTCTTTAATTTTTCAATCATAAAATTTCTTAATGAAAATTACTTTTTGAAATATGAAAATTGAATCATAGTTTATAATAAAACTGTGATCATTATTTCCAAGAAAAAAAGAAAGTAACATTATTCCAAATATCACTATTCTTACTGGGCTTCCTCATTAGTAAGAGACAAACTCTTTGTAAGCCAATTATCATCTGTTATCCAAACTGTTCTCTGACTCTTTATCTCACACATACACACATAAATTGGTGCCTGCAACTGTCTAACCTATAAAGCCAAATCACACAGAACCTCGCAACACCCTGACTTTATGTTGTCAGTTTGAACCTTAGATCTCAAATGCAAGAAGAGACACCTACCATTTTTTATTTAGAGCAGAGTTGCTTTGTAGCTTAATTAAAGCAATGTCTGACAGTTCAGAAGATGAGAATATTTTTCTCCTACAAGGTCTGACAGCATCTTCAGCTCAAATGTGACAATGCAACTTATGCAAGAAATAGTAAAATATGACATTAAAACTTAGCCCCCAGCTTTACAGAATTCAGACATTAATACCCTTATCTTTCTTAGATTTCTACTAATTTATTTAATAGAAATACACAGCTACCAACTTAGTAAGTGTATGTACCTAGGATATTTTTAACTGAAATTTTTATATACATTAGAAGCATGCCTTCCATGAGCTTTATAACTATTAGCGAACAGGAAGATAATTATTTTCATATAGTAACCTACTGTACTTAGACCTATTTTAGGGTGTTTGTACACATTCACAATTAGATATCAACACAGTAATTTAGCTACAGTCCAAGTGGCTCAGGAATTTTTCAACATTTTTAGTAGGTTATTGTTTTGGGTTTGTCTTCTTTTTTTTGAAACAAGTGATTTTTTTTTTTTTTTTAAAGGCAAGAAAGAAAACAGTAAGTGGATAATTAAATTCTCTGTGCATCAAACTTAGCTTCAATATCACAGAAAATAAGAACTCAGACCACAAATCTTAAAACCTCAGTTTAAGGGCCAGCTGTGAAAGACACATTTCTCCTATGTTCAGAATAGAGAAAAAAGTGGCGAAGCATGCAACTCACAGTAAGACTCTCCTACACCTGAAAGTCATTTTATGTTTTGGGTCCGGTTAAAAAATATAATGTATTTTACATGGATTTTTGTATCACACCCTTCAGTGTAACACAGTTAAAAGGAATGGTTTCTTCACTCTCGCATGTATTACAGAAATAAATATGAACTTTCATTCACCTTAGTTTATTTGGAATGCAAAGAGACACTCTTCACCAGTTTCCATATAAAGAACATGCACATCTGAAGTTTTAGTCCTTTCAGGTGTGACTAAGAATACCTTAAGGATACACTCTGGCAGAAATACTGCCATTTACTTCCGATAGACTAAAAAGGATGATATGAAGGAGCTATCCTATGGAATACATAATTAATTTTACCCCTTTTCTTGTCTCATTTCCTCCAGCTAACTGACATACTGGAACACTGGAAGAAAGAAAAAAAGAAAAAAGGAGGGGTGGCAAGAATCTTTTTTTTTTTTAATCTGTCCTCAAAACAGATTTGATATTTTACTGATTTTGGTTTTCCAAATGTCATGGTTTGCTAGCCTAAGCTCTCATCACTTGAGCTCACCAGCTGTTGAGGCATGACTTCTGAAACTCCAGCAAGCACAAAGCACACTGTTCCATTTTCCTGAAACAACAACTGGAAATAATGCTGTAGTCAAATCCTCTGTGGTATCTGCAACCCCCCATAACATTTTATCAGACCACTAATACTGCCTGGCACAGCACAGACATAATGAATGAGGCCTGGGCTCTGCTTATTCCACTCCCTTCCACAATAATTGATTGGTAGCAAGTTGTCAGCTAGCTATGCACTGTAATTCTGGCCAGTCCTAAACTGTCAGCATGAGAAAGCAAAGAGTCCATCTTCCTTACTCTCCACCCCTGTGTAGCTTGATGAGCACTAGGAATTAGCCTTGCTTTAAATGCCAGACAGCACACAGACACACGTGGCTGTCACTGGAAATACACATTCAAATGCTACTAGGTTTTCTCAAACAAAGTTCTCTTTTCTTAACATGCATGGATGGAGAAAGAGGCCAGATTTAATGTGAGTTTAAATTATAATAAATTCACCATATTTTTTTTTTTCTAATGACATATTTTGTTATCAGGAATGCAACTAAGGATAAAAATCATAATGAATCTCCATCCCCTGCTGCATACAGTCCCTTGGTAGAAAAGTATCCAATGAAAATGAAAATGAGAGATGGAAGCTGCTCGCCAATACTGAAGGCATGCTCTTTTGCTTCTTTTTATTCAGTAAAAGCTGTCAAGTATTCACATCCTCTGATGTACTTGCATTTAGTATAGGGGCTTGTCAATTATTTATCGCAGAGAATTCTGTCAGACTGGGATTAAGATGTGCTAAAATTCCCAAGAGGGTAATTCATCATAACACAATATAGTGTGTGAATAATGGACACCCTCAAAAGGCTCAGCTGACATGATGGAAGTGCATGATAGGTGAATTGAGGTCACAGGCTTGACGTGAAGACATTGGACAATGCATATCCAGGCTGTCAGTCAAGCCATTAAAAAGGAGAAAGTACATGAATATGAAATAGCAAACAATCAGATTGGCTTTTGTTTCCTTGTTCCTAATAGCTCAAAGGAAACAGATGCTGAAGCTAATGAACACATCCACACTGTGTACCAGTGAACTTCTACAGTGGCTGTTACAGCTCCAAGTGAAAGACAAATATCCTGTAAACATTCCAGTTTGGGATTAACAAAGCTAAGCATGGAATTTCCTTTTGCTAGTGATAATGTGGTTTATTTCTGCATTTTTCCACTCACAACATACTTAGAATTATAGAATCATTTCAGTTGGAAGAAACCTTTAAGATCACTGAGTACAATCACTAACCCAGAACTGCCAGTTCACCACTAAACTATGTCCCTAAGCACCACATCTACAAGTCTTTTAAATACCTCCAGGGATGGTGACTCTACGACATCCCTGGGCAGGCTGTTCCAGTACTTTTACAACCCTTTTTGTGAAGAAGTTCTTTCTAATAGCCTACCTAAACCTCCCTTGGTGTAACTTCAGGCCATTTCCTCTTCTCCTATAACTTGTTACCTGGGAGAAGAGACCGATCTCCACCTCACTACAACCTCTTTTCAGGTAGTTGTAGAGAGCGATAAGGTCTCCTCTCAGCCTCCTTTCTGCAGACTAAATAACCCCGATTCCTTCGGCTACTCCTCATAACACTTTTTCTCTAGACCCTTCACCAGCTGCCCTTCTTTGGGCACTCTCCAGCATCTCAATATTCTTCTTGTAGTGAGGGGCCGAAAACTGAACATCATATTTGAGGTGCAGCCTCATCAGTGCTGAATACAGGAGGATGATCACTTCCCATGAGAGCTTGGTTTCAGTAACAAACAGCATTTTAAATCAAAACGAATATATATTACCTATGGTTTGAATTACTACCTGGTTTACTATCACAAACCTATGAGTCTAGAAATATCATTGATCCTACACTATTCCTCAAAAATAGACTATGCAAATAAAGTTAGCATCTGTCAAGAATATAGAAGTTAAATGAAAATCTTACCTGAATTCTACCAAGGCTACAAAATTCTTGGTGTTCCAATGAAAAGGACATTTCAGAAAGCAGTCCCACTTTCACTGATTTAATCTTCTTTATTAATAACATGTTTAAAGATATAGCAAGTGCATATAAAAAGTAACCTCATGTTAGTGTATAGTCTAGTCTAGTCTTGGAATCGATTCTCAAAATGCATTGTTTTTCCCACTTATGTGTAAATATATCAGCCAACCAGTGAGGTGTGTCCTTGTGTTACTCCTGTCTTCCAGGTTACCACAAAACAGACATAATTCAGTATCAATCAAAGCCAGTAAAACAGGTCCCAGCTGTGGCTTCTGCAGATATCTTGCCTTCAAATACTCCTATAAATTAGTCTTACATCAGAGCCTGCCTCCTTAAACTGCCTCTTGCCTGAAGAACCCTTTCAGTGGTCTCCACAGCTTCCAGTCCCTCCTACTTCAGCCTGTAGCATAGGCCCATCAGTAAAGCATCCGCTAATTTTCACAGAGACAGACACATTGTTTTCTACTTTTCAACACGCAATTCTCAATCTAAGGCACAAAATCTCTAACTCACCCTGAGTATTCAAGAATAATTAAGCACCCATTACATAAATAATACCTTGACATCTTTTTCTCCCTGGGCTTAATTTTACATTCTGAGTTTCACCCTGTGACTGCACACTAGCAGACCTCTAGTTTTCAGAGACCATGAAAAATAAAATAAAGCCTTGCCTTATTGAAAAGAGAAAAGTAAATTATTATTGTGTTTTACTTTTCTTACTGAATTCTTATTGTTGATAGAGGTCACCTCATCACTCTCTTCAACTACCTGAAGGGAAGGTATAGTCAGGTGGGGGTTGGCCTCTTCTCCCAGGCAACCAACAACAGGACAAGGGGACATGGGTTTAAGCTCTGCCAGGGGAAGTTTAGGGTAGATGTTAGGAAGAAATTCTTCACAGAGAGGGGAATCAGGCATTGGAACGGCCTGCCCAGAGAGGTGGTGGATTCACCATCCCTGGAGGTTTTTAAAAAGAGATTGGACATGGCCCTTAGTGCCATGATATAGTAATTGGAGTTGGATCAGGGGTTGGACTCGATGATCTTGGAGGTCTTTTCTAACCCAATCTATTCTATGATTCTATGATAAATAAAATTACACTGCATTTTTAAAACTCAAATAAGTATGAATACAATGAATAGTTGAATGTTGAGCTATTTTTAGCACAAGGACTAAGAAATAGAATCTTTGCTTGGTTTATATGGCTATTATTTTGTGAATAACCTCCTTCCTCAAAAAATATTTATATTTATTAAGGTATCTCCTCTTTACTGATGCATCTGTATTAGCAAATAGCATTTTACAGTTGAGCAGGGAAGGAAAATCCATCTTTAGAATGCAGACGTTGATGCTGAGATCCTGCAACCTGTACATGTTACTAGCTGTAGGCCTGAGAAATTAATGCCTATCAAAGGCTGGAAAGCATTATAAGTATTTCTAGTTATCACTGTCTCTTCCTTCCTATCTCTTTCTCTACTGTTTGTTAATTTAGACAATGTTAACCTAAACACATATGATACTCACAGAGCTCCAGCTCAGAATATTCATTGCTCATGATTAACACAGCTAGAAGGAGGTTAGTATTTACGTTGCCAAGTCAAGTACTAAGAATGAGGAAAAGAACACAGAAGTATCATTTACCTCTTATACTGGGAAAACTAGGTGAACAAAATACAATGTGTACATAGGTAATGAACCAAAAAAACCCTCTGAAACATGTATTTTCACCCATAAACCCCCCTTCTTTGGTACTGTATTAAATGCTATTGAACTCTGTGACATTTTGAAATTTACTGACAAAGTATTTGGTTGAACAAGTTTCAAATGTCTTTGACCATAAGCCCACTTTCTCTCTGCTCAGTAATCCAATTCTCCAAAAACTAAAATGTTATCCAAAATTTTAGAAATGTCAACTAGATGATATTTCATTTCACATAAGCAACTACCTAAGCAAAACCAAGCTAACAACCAAAAGTTCAACCTTCAAAATGTAGGATAGACTGCTTAGAAAAGGGCAGCATATTTTCTATACCAGTAGTAGATTTAATATATTTTTCATTTTTTATCTAGTCTAAAAATACAAGCTTTCTATCATTCTGAAGGTGACATTTCTATATATATCATTTGGTTTTAGTGATGCACAAGTGATAAATGTTAAAAAATGTTGTATATGAAATATAAAACCCAGCATAGTCTTTCATTATTTTGCAATTCCACAAATCTGAGTCATTAATTATTTATATTTTTGAAATGTAAGTGAAGCAGTCACCTCCAGCTGAATTTCAATTGATTAATGGTGAGCTTACATTCAAGTATATATATGTATAAGTAGTTGCAGTTTGGAATGTAAGTCAGGAAATGGCAAAAGAAAGATGTATATACCTGACATATGGTAAAATGTTTCTTCAAGAAAATGACGCAGATGAGCTTAAAAAGATTCTTTATAAAAATTAATGTTTGTAATAACAATGGCTGCATAAAAATAAGGCAAATGAAAAATTCTGTAATATCACATGAACAAGTAGTTTGTATTTTTGTGTGAAAAAGATGTTGATGCTGTGACCACATGGACTTATAAAGAAAAAGAATAAAATAAACACAATGACAAAAATGTGAATCCACTCAGATGAGATTATTAATAAACTTAAATTTATTCTGGCATTGTATAAACCATCACACAGAGAATAAGTGATGTTAAAGAACCACTCAAAATCCAGCAATGCCTGAATTAAATTTTACTTTTCAGGGCTCTCTTTTTCATGTGTGTTGACGTTAACAAGGGGGGCAAGAAAATTAGGAAGAAATCTGGATTAGAGTACTGGTGCCTGGTATAAATTGAGCCTAAACCAGGGTAAGGAGATTTAAGACTGAAGTGACTTGGGATTTATGGAAGCCTGATAAAAAGACCTAATGAGGTGTAAGACTTAACACATAAACCAGCACGAATGTGTAGAACTGATCAAAAATAAGTAATCTTTTATGGTTCTTTGTCATCTGTTAGACTTATACAAGGATAACAACAGGCAGATTCAAATGCCATCCTTCCCTTCAGGACTAGTTTCTGTTTCAAAAGTACAAGAGAAAAGGGCTTCAAAGATAAAATCTCAAGTGTTTCTAACATGATATAAAAATCGCTTATCGTGCTTTCCAGCTTTGCTCCTGGAAATGACTAAACTGCTTCTGTCTCAAAGATTTTTAAAAAAAATTCAGCCTCAGTCATTCTATGATTGTATGATGTAGCTTCAGGTTAAGATATTTTGGTTTAGGTGTTTATCTTCGTTTAGTGTAAGTAGGGATATAATCAGCATAGTCATTGCTGTCCAGACAGCACCTAAACTGAGCGAAGGTGTCCACCAAAAAGTGAGTGGAATAGCTAACTTGAGTGAATTCAGATATCTGTAACTGAAGCTGGATCTCTCCCAGTGTCAATTCTAGACAGTAACCTAGAGACATGAGCCTACACCATGCTGCAAGAATGCATGGGGATTACTTAAATTATAATCCATATGTAGATCTCTAGTTCTGTTCTTGAAAAGGGTGAATGTCAGATAATCAAGATTGCTATCAAGCTAGAATGACAAAGGACGTGAATTCTGGTGGTGAGTTTTTGGTTTGTTTTTTTAAGATTATGTCTCTAGGGCAGAAACACAATATTTTTGTCTTCTGTGGATTTTTTGCATTTTGAGAGATTTGGGTCTTCTGACAGTTTAATTTTGATTGTATAATTTCTGCTTTGAGTCTGAGAGGTGATATTGATCTGTGACTTCAAAATTTACTTTCCCTAACAACATTTGATATTAGCCATTAAGCTGAGACCATTTGTCACTTTCTTTTGCTAAAATTAGTCATCTTCTGAACATTTCCTTCATTATTTTTAAGGTCTAACATAACTATTGATTTATTGTCAACACATCATATTTTCACTCTTAATGGAACACCTATTGACTTCATCCTTCCTCATTCTTTTCTTTAATTGTCTTCTATGGAAGTTAAAAACAGACACGTTATCCCGTGCTTCACTCTGAGAGAAAAAGGGCTGTTGTGACAACAATAACATTTATTTATTTATTTATGAAAATAATATTTAAGGTTTTGATGCGATACTTATTGAAATCCACCTTGTGAATTCATATGAATTTAAGACCAAACATGTGTATCTAAGTAAACTCAACAAGATATGCTTAAAATTATGGCAACTACCACTGCTATGGAAAATATTACCCACTTATTTTTACTGAAAGCAAATTTTCTAAAGAATCATTTAATAGAAGAAATTAATCCATTTTCATCTTTTTTTAATCTCCTATTCACTTTAGAGTCAAAACAAAATCATACCAAAGGCAGTTAATGACACAACATAAATCCTTTTTGTACGAACTGAATGTGAAGATTTATCATCATTTGATTTCAAAAACATAATTAATAGTCCCCATGTAGTTTTGATACATCAAAACAATAGTTTTGATACTATTTTCACTAGTACTTTGGCTTCAACTACACAGCACAGAGAAACAGGCACTTTAGTATTAAAAAAATTACACATCTTTTAACAAGCTTATTTCTTTGAAAGCAAGGACTTTTAAAAGGGAATGAAGAAACCTTTCTGGTAAATTTTATTCTGGGTATGTAACTCTTTTGATTTAACATAATTTCTCATTTATGCAATACAGTAAATGATGATTTATCAATATATAAAAGTGTTAATAAAATACCAAGCAATAAGAATATTTATATTACCTTCCTGCTATTGGGATTTTGTTTTAACTTCTGTGAAAGTACTTACAGAACTTACTGCCTACAATACTTAACATAACTACTTTTGCCTGGTCTTTTTTTTTTGTGTGTGTGTGTGTGTGTGTGTGTGAGCAAACAAGAGAAATTCTTTTTCTTGTCTTACGGGTAGTTATCTTGTAATACACTAAGAAATGCAGGTCAGGAGTAGACCTGGGGAGGTGGGGGAGGAACTGCTCTGTTGATGCACCCAAACTTCTATTTTGAAAGATGTCCGCTTTCCCCCTACTGTTTCCTCAAATGTTCTTCCTTTCCATGTCCCAGAGCTTACATCTACCTAAGATCTAGAAAACTAAGTAGTCTGCAAAATGTTTTCTGAGAGATGGGACAACATCACAATGCTAAAACAGAAAAATTCAATAGCTCAATTCCCTAGTCTGCATGAGAGTTGCAAACATTTTCCTCTCAGGTCATAAGAATATTGGTAGCAGGGCAATAAAAGAATCAAATGCTTCCTCTAAAGGCAACTTATACCATAATTAATCATGACAGCATTCACATTCTAAATAATCACATTAAAATGCCTTATTAAAAGGAAAACCCCTCCACAAAATAAATGAAGAAATTACAAATTCCAATCCATATTTCATACTGTGAAAACAGGAACTCAGCAGATGCATATTTTATGAATACAGCAATGAAAGTACAAACACTTTTCCATATTCATGAAAAGCATTGCTGAAAATATTCATCGTTTTCACCAGGAAAATGTAAATTCTTCCTAACACATTGTGTAACATTCTATAAAGGGAGAAAATTAAAGGCTTTTCTTTACATGACAGTTTGTTCATCTAGTTTGTCTTATCTGGGCAATCCAGCCTTTTTCTCTTCATTTTACTGTATTGGGCTATTTCACCCTTCCAGTCTGTTCTGTTTCATGTGTGCAACTATTGACTGGCGGCAGCAGCCTTTCAAGAGACTCTGCGGAGTGATTTGAAACATTTAGCGACAGCAAACTGCTCATAAGTAAGTTTTACCCAATAATAGACCTCAGTGGTACTGTTAACCATTTTGTTGACTTTGCCTTGGGACTCCAGGCTGCCCAGCACGTTCAATTATTGCCTCTAATCGGTGCTTAACTATTAACATTAAAGGAATTGACACTTTAAAAGGAAAGCAATTGAAGAAAATGCTGGTTTTAATGTGGCAGTTCTCACAACAACACATGCTACATCCAGTCTGATTCTTCAGATAGTGAGCAGCCATTGTCCAGATGCAGAGAGCCAAATGCTCATTTCTGGATGCTGTTTTCAGGCTGAACTGATACAGTGGCCAGCCAATATCATGCCACTTGAAAGCATGAAGAGACACATTACTGCAGATCTACTCTCTCTGTGGATTTAAAGTCCTCCTTCTTTTGAAACATCAGCCATGATAAGAAATAACGTCCAAAGAAAGATATTGCATTGCAGAAATGTCTGCTTTTAGGGAGACCAGTACATTTCACAGATGATTTCAGGGACATCTGCAAGTCCTCTAAGAATTCAGCTTTTCAAACGCTCTCCCATGCATGGTGTAAGTCAGCTACAAGTTTATTCTTAAAAGATATTCCCTTACCATCTAAATAGCCCAAAACTGCCTATGTGATTTCCTCTGAAAAAAAAGCAGGTACTAGTCACTATCAGAGACAGATTCTACAACAAACAACCACTGGCTTGACTCAAGATTGGCAATGGCTACATTATGGTTCACACATGTCTTAGTCTGGAGCTCAGAGATCTCCATTACTGTCCTGTTTGGGGACAAATGGCCCAATTCATCATAGCAAAGGAATATTCCTTTCCTTGATGAACAACTAAATGCTGTGCATGGTGGAAACACCATTCTTCTTTCCTTTAAAAGCTGCACACGTTGTCAGTGCAATCTTACTTCTACCAGACTCTTTGTACCAAAAAACCTTGGTATTCTCTTCTGTTGCTTTGTTTTATTTTCACGCACCTCTAACAGGCAGTAGTGCTGCTGAAGCAGCTAGTCAGAGCCTTAAGTGTGTTTCTCTATCCCTCACTTGATCCACAGTAATTAGATGCAAAATGAAAATACCAGTGCATCAGTCAGAGTTCTTGTAACCCAGTCACGAGCCTGACACATGTAGAATTGTATTCCTCCTGTTCAACCTTTCCATTTCTAAGTCCCCTAAATGAGCCTCAGTGGCAGTCAGCTGCCATCTACCAAACAACAATCTTTAAAGATGGAAAGGTCTTGATTAAAATCAGACCAGGAGAAGACTCGTGATACCTCTGTATACTGCTATATTGACAATCTTTTCATTCATAGGTGTCTCAAATGATGCAAATTAGATGATGCTGAAATGCATCTAGAATATAAATTTCCCTTTTCTATGTCCTCACAAACACTCCATAGGAGAAATACCCCAGTTTTGCACTAACTTTACTATTTGCGCAAATAATAATCCTGTCAATTAATTGCACTACTAATTCTTCAGATAATGGAAGCTGTTGCTCCTTTGAACCTCAGAAACAGGTACCAAGTCAATCTCACTCCTGCCTCGTGTTACAAATCTTCCTATAGGAACATAGCAGAAGAGATTGCATAAAACTAGATCTGGGCACTGAAAAATGTATTTCCATTCTAAATGGTAATGTAGTCAAGAAAGACCCAGTTGCATGGTTCACTGACTTTTCTGTAATTATTTGTAAAGAAAAAAAGAAAACAAACAACCCAGAATAATCTCCCTGAGAGAGGAGGAAAAGGAAACAAAACAATACAAAACAAAACAAAACAAACAAAAACACCTGAGTAATCTGTCACTTGTGAGTGCTTGCAACAAATTGCACATGAGAGAAGCCGAGTTCATCTTCATTTAGAAGCTAAGATGAAGAACTATCATAACTATACATGCTGCTATATTTATCAATATTACAATTATAATATTTCACACAGCTTTTTTACTGTTTTGCTTCAGGTTTTTCTCACTGAAGAACTTAATTTTCAAGCCCATCTGGTACAGCAGAGTGTTGTGCACATAAAATAATACTCAAATGTAACAACAATGATGCCTTTACCTACTAATCTTTGTTTTAACAGTCAGGCTCTTTATCACAGTCTATTTTTATTCTGTCATTGTTTATTCATCTAATGATATTTATAAGGATCTGACTTGGGTATCAGAAAATAAAAGATTGTCTCAAAAGTATAGTACAAGTGGTAGCTAATTCATTCAAACCAAAAAATAAGATACTATATGAATGTGTGGGCACTGCATTTATCCTATTCTTAATCTCCTTTACAATTTATATACGTACAACAAATATTTCAGTAAATTATTCATCATCCTGATGCTTCACACATAGCAGTTTCTACAAGCTTCTGCATACAAAACAGAATCTATGCATACTACAGAAACCTACCCCATTCTACTTTTTATATACTCCCCAGTATTCACAAGAATCACGCTCAGTCTTTAATAGAAGGTATATATATATGACCCTAATTCGTATAGGGTCATATAGTCATATATATATTTATATAGTCATATATATATGACCCCAATAATATAACCTGTTTATTCTGTCAGAATGTATTTATGCCATATCTTTTAGCAGTAAATTGCAAATTCCACTAGAAATAGCCACTAGGCCAGAAAATAAATCAGTGTCTTGACAATAGACATTGTATGCCCATCACAGTAAAAAGCAGCTGCAGATGATTTTCAGTCTGCCAATATGGCTACAAGTTATTTGAAACAAGCAGTAATACTAACTCACACAACTGAGATGGATCAACCTCTGCCGGGCCAGCCTCAACTTCTACAGTAACAATGCTTTTCTTAATATTAGGAATTAACAGAGACCAATCTTTTTCTAAGACAATGGAAAGTAATTTTCCTTAGATTTAGCAACACTCCAAATTCCAATACAGAACAGTTTGAGCAGTACCAGCTTCCCAGTGTGTGCACGCAATGATGGTGTGGGACACTGACACAGTCTGACAATCTCTGAATTTTGTTCTGCAGTCTGAAGCTCCTGTGCCAAGTCCTCCATGACTGAAACATTCTGTTGTTTTTTTGAGTTTTTTGTTTGTTTGTTTTTCTTTTTAACCTGTCCGTATTCCACACTTTTTGCTTCTGACTCTCCATTCTATAGTGTATAAACACACACTTAAGCATAATCCTTTCACTTCCTAGAAAACAGGGCTTGAAATCAGGCTAACATACAACACTAAGTCTTATATTTTCAGGAGTTTTGAGAAGGAAATGTATGGTTTTTTTTTTATTTATGGAGCCCATAGGACATGCTGGACCTCCAATCCCCTAGAGATTCAATAGTGAAGCTTTATAGTCATAAAGAACAATTTCACATGTGCATTGATTGTGTGATATAGTCTACTATCTTATTTTATTCTGACTACCGCATGCAAAATTTAGTATAACCATAGTTTCATCCACCCTATTGTGTTGCTCTCATATTGTTTGGCCTTGCCACATTGTTACTGGTACTACTGGTACTATTGCCACTTTGTTTCTTTGGGTTAAGGATATGATTTTATGCTTTAGATGGAAATTGCTGTCAGTGTAATAAGTTACTTGCACTGCTTGTGCTTAATACTGTAACCCTGGCAAGTCATTCTGTATCTTTCACATCTCAAGGAAAAAAAAAAAAAGTTTTAAAACCACCACTTAAGATAGAGAGATAGATAGACAGACATCATATCACAGTGTCCCATTACGAGATGTAAATAACATCAGCACAGCTTATTTGTACCTAAAGAATATTCTATCAGACCTAGTGATATTCTATTCACAGCCACTACTGTGTATTACACATCCAGTTTGAAGCATCTGTCGATACCTCAGGCTGCAATGAAGCGGCTGTGCTTTATTGGCAAGCCCTGGTTGGAAGGACTCTCTAGGGAAGCTCAGATATTAGAAGCTCATGTTAAAAATCCTGCTGGAACAAATACATTTTGGGTTGGCTGCAATATTAAAAAGTGATGCCTGACCAGTAATTAAAGAAGCTGCCAGATAATGAAAAATGTGTTGGGCTAGTTAATGTATGCAGATGTCACTACAGAGAGTGATCTCGTAAACAAAACAGGAGACAAAGCACTAGCACAACAAATTAACCTTTACAGGTTAAGCAGCCTGTGAGCAATGAACAAGGGTAGGATGTTTGTGTGGGTTTGTTTTTTAAATTAAGTCAGAAAAAGATCTTAATACTTCGGACAAACAGGATGAATATGAGCATGTCATTAGGATTTCTCACCCCAAATTGCTCCATGGCTACTGTATACCAGCCATTTCTGTATTTGAGGACTGTACATTCTTACTGCAACACAGTTTGTTGTGCTTGGGGTCACACAAGCACAGTGTTATTAGTTTGTGTCTGTCAGCATTTTAATCAGACGTCACATTATGCAAAAATGCTGATAATACAGACTGGCAGCCCTGCCTTTGCATAACACATCTGCCAGGATTTTCCCTGCTTAGTTACACAGTGCTTGTAGAATGCCTCCTGGATTAAAAAGGAAAAATTAATAAGTAAATTAAAAAAAAAAAAAGTTCTTTTACATCACTGTAAAAGGATATTATCACTGCATGTCAACAGGCAGCCTTCCATAATGGGCAAATGAATCATAGAAAAGTGGAGCAATCTTTAGTACTGCAACTAGAATGAACTGGGTAATCTGGGGGAGGATATGAAAGAACTTTTGTCTTCCTAGCAATAAATACAGGATCCAGCATCCCAAAACCTGCTGATTAGTACTTTTCACAATTTTAAGCTGGTAAATTTACAAGTGTTGCTGCATATATACTAACATTAGGGTTCTTTAGAAACTTTGGTAAAGCTACTTGCTTTCCACATCCTTCAGCTGTTAGTTCTTTAGCGTAATTACAGACAGTATATGTGAATATTCTGTAAACTGTCATATGAAATAAATAAATCTAATGTAAATCATTCCTAGGTGTTTTTTGAGGAGACATACTTTTGAACCAATGTATCATTACCATGTGCCTTGTCAATTCTTAGTTCATGCATTATTTACCGGCTAAGCTATGGTGACAGTGGTGAAGCAATAACAGCCTGATTTGAACTTCCAGTTGCCATCAATGCAAATCAGGTTGAATGCCAAACAGAGATGAAATATTCATGCTTTCACTCTTTTTAGTAACTGACAACACCCTACCGCATAGGTGACTTTAAAGCCTCAGTATTTTTGGTCATTCATTCACCTCTTCCTTCAAAATTCAAAAAGTGTGAAAAGCAACAAAAGTATCACTATTTTCCTGATAGTATGTCTTGATACGGGGGTTAGTCTTTAATTTATGGATTTAATTTAATTTATTCTTATTACTCTTGTTATTAATTTAACTAATCTTTGATTTGTTAATTTCTCTGAACAAGTCAGACTTAGGCACCTGACTGCTCGGTTTCAGATTCAAAAAATTCTGAGAGACGCACAGATTTCAACATGATGAGCAAGTCTTTCATTGGTTTTAGTATTTAATTTTTCAATCATATCTTATGGCATATTAAGCAATCTGACTTCCCTCAGACTTTGTTAGCACCGTTCTCATTTTCTCCTCAAACACATTCAGCCTTTCTCCCTGGTAAAATATTTCTATGTGGAGTTCATTGTGTCACAGAGAGTTTCAGTGAAATGGCAGATGATGACAGATGTCTATGAAGTTGCATATGTGTATGTTTGTACCATGAAAGCAGCTTTTTTTTTTTTCTGAGCATATCCACCTCATCATGAAATAAGTATTTTTAATATTTCAAATAATATTCCACAAGGGTTTTTTTCTCCATTTGAATGAAAAATTTCAATGCAACTTTTGGTTGCAGTTAAAGTGTATAGATCATGTTATGTCTTACCTTACCCCCGTGTCAGTGAAAGCAGTCTAGGAGATTCAAACAAAAGGCTGCTTTGTAACAGAGCATGTAAGAGAAATAAATTTAAACTCACTTTATGTGAGATGTGTTTAAGTGTGTTATCTGATAGAAATATCAGATAACTATAGAAATACTGAAATATCTCTTACAATATTTCATAAGCAGAAAATAATCTTATAATTACCAGTTACTGCCAACCTCAATGTCAGAAATGTCAGACAGATTTACTGAAACACTGATTTCATTTAGCCCCAAATGCCCCATTTTAAACTGTCATACAAAATTTCCCAAGTCACTCTCACAACATGCTGGTACAAAATACTCTTAAACGATCTGTCAGGGTTTAAGAATGTCAAACACAAGCCTGTAAAGAAATATTCTGCTTGAGATACTTTGAAAACCTTCCTAGTTTCTTCAAGATAATGACATTTTTGAAAGAAATGTAATGGCAAATGATCAGATAAGAATATATTTGACTATATTTACTTAAATTGTTTAAGTTCATTATTCTGCAAATAGTCCCATTCTTGGGCTAAAGTTCTTTCTAATTCCACCAAGAAATTAAGTTCCTGAAATTCTTTCACAGCACAGTATTCCTTTGCTGTTTCACTAGCTTAGCTCAGCAGATGGTCACATTCAGAAAAGACTAAGGGATTATGACAGTCCTTTCCCCACATATTTGTGATATAACAAAATGTCATCAGAACTATGAGCAGCTGAGGAAAGGATTCTGTACTTTCTTGAGCCTCAAACTGTCAAAAGCACTTCTGTTAGAGAGAAAAAAAAAAGCAAAGTAAATGATAGAGAGGGAGCTCATTAGGCGAAAAGAGAGTAAGAACAAAATTTCAGCAGTAAACATTAAAGCACTGAGATAACACGAGAAAGCTCAGGAGGGTTGGATGATGAGATAGATATAATTCAACACCGCAGACTAATAAGCAGGAAAGGTTTAAAAAAACTGAGTGACCAAAATGAAGAAGGGGAGGAGGAAGGTTTGCAAATAAAATACTGGCAATTTTCAGTATTTACTAATTTTATATCAGACAGAAAAGTCAAGGATTTATTTCTCAATCAATACCATCAAAACTACAGAGTAAAAAAAAATGGACTTTAATTATTCTAAATCTGATTTCAATCAATAAAATTACTGCAGGTATCTACAGCAAAATACTGCAGATTAAATATTCGCACATGAGTTAGCATGCGCCAGAAAATAAAACCCATCTCTGCCATAACCACACTGCATCTTCATTTATATCAATAAGCATTTTACAAAAATGCATGAGGCAGAAGGCTGATAACAAATTTACACAGAAAGTTTAAAGATTCAGCAGTAAAAGGCTATTGAGTACATTTAAACTCACTGAGTAGATATATTTCATATAGCTCTGAAACTGTCACCATTTTGGAGCAACTTGTTATCCATCATGTTGTTAATGTTTACTTATCCACAAGACCATCTGCTTTATGTGCTGCTGTGTAACCTCAGCATGATAAAACTAACCAAGATTTACAATGACAAAGGAGATCCACTTCCATGCCACAGACATTCAGCTGAAAATTCATGATTCCTAATGGACACAGCAGAAATTAAAAGCTTTCTGGTTACATCAGTACTGCATTCAGATGAAAGTATTAACAAAGTGCAGGTACCCTCACAGGGTACCTTGGGAGAGAGACGCATTTACCATATTGGCCTCAACTAGAACCACTTACCCAAAGCTCAGTTCTCTGGCTCCTGCTGGAAAAAAAACCATTTATGTCATACTTGATTTCCTAAAATGACTGATTCTACTGCTATGATTATAATTAATCATATGCTTAAACAATCTTTTTGCTGGACTAGCCCTAAACATTCAAAACAGTACTGAGCTCTAACAGAATATCTCAACCAACACAAAATTCTAACCAGTCATATGCTCCACTTATGTATATCCACTTACACATTTTACCTTGTATCTGCTTATTGTCTACTGCACTGGGTTTGTATGGCAAGGTTTTGGTAATAGGGCACTACAGGGGTGGCTTCTGTAAGTAGCTGTTAAAACCTTCCTGTATGTCCAGTAGAACTAAAGTCAGCTATCTCCAAGATGAACCCACTACTAGCCAAGGCTGAGCTCAGCAGCAGCAGTGGTAGTAGTGCCTCTGGGATAACCTGTTTAAGAAGTGGTGGGGGGGGAACAACCTATGCAACACCAGCAGCAGTCAGAAGACAAGAGTGGGAATGTGTGAGAGAAACAACTCTGCAGACACCAAGGACAGTAAGGAAGGAGAGGGAGGAGGTGCTCTAGGTGCTGGAGCCAACATTGCCCTGCATCCTATGGAGGTTTACAGTGGAGCAGCTATCCACCCTGCAGCCTGGGGAGGACCCCATGCCAGAGCAGATGGATGCTCAAAGAAGGCTATGACACCATGGAGGGCTCACACTGCAGCAGGCTTCTGGCAGGACCTGTGAACCCATGAAGAGAGGAACCCACACTGGAGCAGGTTTGCTAGCAGGACTTGTGACCCAGTGAGGCAGCAACTATGGAGCAGTCAGTTCCTCAAGGACTACACCAGAACCCCAATTCCCCATCACCCTGTGCCACTCAGTGGAGAGGAGGTAGAGAAACCATAATTAAGCCTGGGAAGAAGGAAGGGCTGGGGGAAAGTATTTTTAAGGTTTGGTTTTATTTCCCATTATTCTACTCTGATTTGATGTGTAATAAATTAAACTAATTTTCCCTAAGTTGAGTCTGTTCTGCCTGTAACAGTAATCGGTGAGCGATCTCCCCCTGTCCTCATCTGAATCCACAAGGCTTTTGTTATATTTTTTCTCCCTTGTCCAGCTGAGGAGGTAGAATGGCTTTGGTGAGCACCTGGCACCCAGCCAGGGTCAACCAACCACAATTTGAAAGTGATTCCTTTGCGAGTACATGTTTACAAATTCCAAATTAAGAGGCAGAACCATTTAATTAATAATTACTCATATTGAAAACAAATTATTGCCAGCTATACAACATGTTCTTGTGCAGAAATTGTCACTAGGCAATTTATGAAGCACAAGGAGCATTATGTGACTGAAACTGTCATTCACAAAGTGAGTTGTTCTACCTGCTGGTTTCCAAAATACTTATATATCAAAATACATCTCTTTATGCATATATTTAGTAAATGTATTCTCAGAGGTGGTTCTTCTTCAACATGCTTATGAATTGAAATAGTTATTTACATATAGGATATGAATAATACTGTAACCATACGCAATAAATAAACTGGGTTTGCTTAACTTCAGTGATTCACAACTCTAAACTAAAGGCCCGAGACAGAAATCTAAAGCTTGTTAAAATATATTTCAAGAAATTATACAACACCAAAGAGCAACCAAAGTTAGACAATTTAATAGGAAAAGCAGATTCTTCATGTAAACAAAACCAAGATCTATAAATAGTCAGCTAGTAAACAACACAGACTGCACTTAGCAGGAAGTCACACACAGCTGTAAGCAGATGTGTGTGTGTGCCTCTGCCTTTCTCCTTATATACACATATACACACATAAAAGACTGTTGCAAAGCTAAGAATGCAAAAATTGGGAAAAAAACAGAACAGAGGCTGTCTATTTAATGTAAATTCTTCTCTCTTGGGACCATACATAGTCTGTAATTAAATGGTCATAGTTTCAAAATTCTCTTACAAAAACCACTTAGACAGGATGAATAGAACTAAGATGTCATTTCAGTTTCAGCATTTAATAATGCTGAAATTAATTAATAATGGTTTGCACCATACTGACCACAAACTGCTCAGATCTGTTCTGCATGTAGGATGCTCTCATGCTAATTAACAGGTCCAATATATTTGATACAGTATCTGATATAGTAATATGCCAACATTTCCCTAATTCTTCAGTAATACTAAATGAATTTGTTTGGGAAAATACAGCTACACTTTTATTTATATTTCTATGTTTTATATACAGTTACTATGTTTTTGTATGTAAAATGTTTATATCTTTATTAGTGATAGCAGATTTTTTGTTTTACTGAATTTTCTTACATACTATAAGATAGACATAGAAAATCAGAAATGTCATGCCAAAGTGATAAGCTACATACTTCTACTCTAGAGTATGGTAGATTAACTAATAAAAGAGAGCAAGCAATAGGCATTATCAGACTATTTACTTCTGGAAGCTTCTTTGTGTCTCACTGAAGCAGTGCCATGTGTAAACTGTGACTTCAAACTGGAATATACTAAGATTCTATCTTTTTATATATATATATATCTATCTTTAATATAACATTGATTTCTTTCACTCTGATTTTTTTCTTTTGTTGATAGACATGGATATATTAGTACTGAAGAAGAAAAACTGGCTGTTAATGAAATAAATATACCACAGGTACACTAATACATAAAACTTTAGTAATACAGTTATTTTTAAGTATGTATGTCTACATATACATTGTGATGGAATAACAAATAAATTATAAAAGCTAACAAAATAAGCTCTTTCTTATTGTATTACCTTCAAAACTTCACAACATTGCCCTTGGACTTAATTTTCTGATGCATTATTTAAGCAATGAGATTTCCCTTGTAACTCTAAAAATTAATATCTTATATCATTATTTAATCATTTCATGTTTCAAAATACAATCATCCATAATACGATGGCTCTGATGGCTAAATGAAAATGTTACATCTTTAGATAAACCCCATAACTTCTAATTTAACACAATGACAGTTTTATTCAATATCATTTATTTCAGATAAGGATAATGCCGTTATCCTCTGGTCCTTCAAGATGAATCCTGTATAGGAGTATCTTTTCTTCCTGAGTTTTATGAGGTTTCCAATTACAGCATGCCAGCTTTGGGAAAAGTAAATAGAATTGTTACTTTAATAGCAAGTTTTAAGATAAAACTATTCTTTTAGATAATCATTTCCCAATACCATTTTCTCTACTGTCCAGTGTTAATATTCTGTTCCTAAGATGCTTTGCTCTACAGGGGAGTTCCGCATATTCCTTTACTGATGTAGCAAACCTTATGATGGAGGAATTGGTGAAGAGGTGAACAAGATGAGATTTTCTTCCTGTATTTTATTTTTTTATGCCTTACAAAAAAAAAAGTTACTAATAATGATCCATCTCCAGGACCAGTTGACAGCAGAAGAGAAGGCTCCCATGTTTCAAACCCTGCCTTTGATAAGATACTACTAAGGATGATATTGTTTAGACATTAGGCTATGTGATCAAGTGAGGAAGACTGCATCAAGCACCTGTACCTGCATAGTCACTGTAATGTAGAGCACCCCTATTTCTGTAATTTTATTGTGTAGGTTATTTTTATTTTTTCATCAATACAAGAAAAGAACATAATGAAAAGCTGCACTTTGAACAACCAGTTTTCACAAAAGGGTAAACTGCTTACTTCAGTCTGAGTTAAGATTATCATTGCAACTGTGAAGCAGCTGCTGCAAAGCATCTTTGTAGGAAGGATTAGGTTTGGAGTTTACTGAGCATTTTCTTTATGCAACTTCTATGGACTTATAGGACAAGGGGAGACTAATGCTGATGTTTTCCCATCTAAAGAGAACTGGAGTAACGTCAAAAATCACCTTGTATAAAAGAAGTAGTTAGAAACTGGAGGTATGAATTATGCAGATAGTAACATATTTTATGAATTGTTAATCCTTCTTATAATAAAGAACAATTTTTCTACTTGGATTCAGAATATTAATTGTCAGTATTCTATAAAGACACAAAGAAATGCTCTAATATTGACACCTGTGTTAGAAGATACTTACTGTTAACATGCTTTTAATAACACTGGCCTTAATAAATGCACACAACTGCCATTCTTCATTTTCCTAAGGGATCTCTTTAGCAAGAAAAATACACCAAATTCTGCCTGTGACCTTTATCACACTATTTAAGCTCCTGGTGCTTCAGTTTGCCCACTAGAAGGAAAGATTTGGATTCAGTCATGTTTTTGCAGTGATTATGAAAGTATAGGGGCAGACAATGAGTATATGACTATTGAGGGGAAAAGTCCAAAGACAGGCTCTCACAGGAGAGCAGAGAAAAAACAGAAAAAAAAAATCCTTTAAATAATCTCTGTTAATTGAGTTGCACAAAGAGCAGAGGGTGTTGGATTAGGGGTTTTTAAACACTTTTAAAACTTTTTTTTTTCATTTCATGTTGACCACAGTTAAATTTCATTTATCATAAAGAGATGGACTAAGTAATATCTAACAGTTTTTCACTAAATGAACTAGTTATTCTATTTTTTATGATTATGAATTAGATTTATGGTGATGTATTGACTCCTATCTCAAGTTTAGGGGGGTTTTGAGTGCTTTAGTATCACTGAGTTATGCAGTTTAAAAATACATGTATTTGTTTGCCAACAATACTTATCAAATGAAATGAATCTCATGACAAAAGAGGATAGCTGTGACAATAGCCTCAATTCAGAGGCAGAATCAACACTGCAGATGTATTAAAACTCATGAAACAGGCTTAATAAAGGCTTAATCTGACAATCCTAAAATATTATGCAAACAGAATCAAGCATAAATTGATATTGTAGCTTAGAAACTAAAACACCCATTATAAATAAAATTCCCTGTCACCACAGGATTTTTATTCAGCTGTGACAAAACTAGACCACACTACTTATCCATTACTTTTAAAAATTAAAAGGAAGATGCTTAATTTCTAAAAAAAAAAAAACCCTAACATTTCTTAACACCTCTGCCTCCAAACTTTTGTATTCTATTCCTTTATTATACTATTAAAAAATTTCCATTTCCTTCCTAATTTGTTATTTAACTTCCTTCTGCATTTAATGCCCTTCACAGCCTGTCATAATAAGGATACATTGCTCATTTACTTTCTTTATGAAATACAAGATTTTCTGTGTTGATCCTTTTATGATCAAGGCATATGAATACAAGAAATTTACCTAATATTAACTATACTTGTCCCTGATTAAACAAACAGAAAAAAAAGAAAGTGGGGTTTTATTCAGCCTTTCAACTCTTCTGTCAAATTTATTAAGAAATAATTATAAAAGACTGAGAAATCTGAGCTAAGTAGATAGAATTCAAATTTAGTTCCTTCTCAGTAATATCAGGTGATGTAAGGCTGATAAAACACTGGAAACACAAACCCAGCAAACAAGATACACTCACAGAAAGAAGAAATTGCTCATTAAGTTTAAATGAAAGATTGTACCAATTAAATTCATTTTTCCATCTGCCTTGACAATGATGCAAAGCTTAGTATTGCCAAGTCATTAAATGTTCCTTAGGTGCTCTGTAACACTCACGCCATGATTTTTTGCTGACCTTAACAGCTTCTCATTTTCACTGCAAACTTTCTTTTGCTTCCAAGGAGCAGACAAGCATACTGCATACAACACATCCAGCTCTCCTCGAGTATTACAGCCAACCTTAGATTACAACTCATGAGAATTCTAAACTCATGGATAGGCTTATTGTCACTTCTAAACTCATGATTGGTGATACAACCATTCTATAACTGGTTTTCTATCTTTGGTTTATCACATCTCAAAATGGAAAATTACTCCAAAGCTTAGCAACCTTAGTTTGTGGCATGCATTCTGGTGATCAGCATGAGTGTTCCATCTTAACCAGGGACACTGTTACCACAAATACTTTGTGTATTTTTAGCACTGCTTCTACTGTTCAGGTTCTTTGTGCCATTTAGGAAGGTTTTGCTACAATAAGGTTTTAAATAAGGAAAAGACCATAGTTCTCCTATTGATAAAAGCTGTAATAAACAGTAGAGAAATCAATAGAATTTGTAAGCTTCTGGTTTTTTATATTGGGCTGTGCCTGAATCATAATACAGAACCTTGGTGACTGTTCTTGACACAGTTGTGATGTGATCTGAAGGGGTACATGCTTTAATCTTAATTAAAGTCCCCACTTAAACTACAGTTATTCTAGTGATTTGCTTTAGAAACCATGCATCACTGCTTTTAGTTTCAGTTGACTTCCATCCAAATGTTATACTCGTTTGGGTTTTTTCCCCTTACTTGTGTACTTTCAGAGTTAATCATTGCTAGTCATGTTATGCAAACCTATATGCAAACAGAGGAACATGACTTTATAACAGATGAAGAATCCTGGACTGTTAATTCTAATAAGCACAGGAATTAGTGGTCATGCTGAGTAAGATGCTGTCTGGGGACTTGGCTTGTCTAGTAAGTCTCATTTTCATAACTATTTCCACAGAAATGCACTCTGTCATTAAAGCACCTAAGTATCTCCCAAATAATCTCCCAGATCTAATTATAATAGATATTTATTACTGAAACATCCTACATTTATTTTAATACGGGTTTCATAACTCATGCTATGATTTAATTTTAAAGTGCTTTATGATATATCTTACAGACAAAAAGTAACAGATTTAATAAAGACACACTCATAAGCCTGGTTTCAAAGTAAAACCAGACATCTCATGACACTTCAGTGAGTTTAAGCAATAGCACTGTGTAAACTATGCGTATGAACAGAAACAAAGGAAAGTCCAAGTCAACAACTGTATGCTGCCATATTACAGAAGATAATTGTAGAGATGTTGTTATAAATTTGATGCGTATTACTGTGAACTTGGGAAAGACCAAGACTATGACATGATCATAGTCTGTAGAAACATGATTGGCACAGAGGATCACCAGAAAGGTTTGATCTCTGGTTATTCCACTACAAGTTTAAGAGGGTATGGCTGAAACAAAGAGAAGGAAATGCTTCCTCACACACCAGCCAGACTGTAGAATTTGTCACAGATTACTGAGAGACGTAAAAGTTTACATCTGTTCAGAACAGATTAGACATATTAATGGGAAGAAAATCTACCAAGGGTTATTAATGTAATTAAACCCCTCTGTGTCTGGGGAAATTCCTGGATTTCAAACTGCTGGAGGCAAGGAGAGCATTTTGAGGAAGTACAACTATGTCTGTCCTGGTTTTATACCCTCTCCTACATAGCTGCTTTTGACTTTTGGAGAGAGGTCACCAAGGGATGGGCTGTGGAATTGCTCCAGGATGCCTTTCTTGTACTGAGAGAAGCAAACAGGCATATTCCGCAATATGGAAGAGAGAAGAGTTAATGAACTGAGGCTACATCAGGTCTCTGCTTGTATAGGAAAATCCATTGTCCTTTTCTGTAGCAATGGTTTAAATTGCCTATCTTCATGAGCTAGATCTCTGTGGTGAACCAAATAGTTATTTCAGAACTGCACTAAAGTCCTCAGCCACACTGGAGTCACAGCACAGCAGAGTGGGAAAGAAATGTAAATACCCACAGAAGACAGTAACTTGTATTTCAGACAGCCTATATGCATTTTCTATTAATTCTCAGCATACTCAACGTTCTGTACAATACCCCCGGTGGCCTCTGAGTAATGTTCTAACTGTCACCTCCTCTTTTAGGACTCCCATTTCCTTGTGGTTTAAGCCTCTCTGCCAAGGCTTATCTTGATAATATACATTATTTCCCACTAAAAGAAGGGCTGTTGTGGTCTTATCAGGTACATAAACAGTATGTTACCAATAATATTTTACATCTTCCTAAATAGAAATTTGCCTCAAACCACAATGTGTCTCTTTTAATTAATAGGGTTTTCATAAACTTAACTGGTTGGTTGTTTTTATAAATCACGAGATTAGCTAATAGATAACAGATGCCGATTTTATCCTTCCTGCCATTTGTTATTTTGCATATTATTTCTTTATAATAGTCAAGACCAGTCACTGACTCGTCAGCAGAATACTGTATAGTTTCTAACATTAAATTTATATGATATGATTAAAAAAATCTCAAATGCACAGTAAAATCTGTTTATATGATTTGGACAATTTCCTATTGCTTTACATTATTAATTAAATGTTTCTGATTCACCTCATTGAAATGGAGACGGGGGGTGAAGGCTTCTTCTGAGTCCTTGCTTTTCAGATTATGAGAATTTAGATTATGAGTTGAGAGAGGATTCACAATGAAGGCCTCTTATTACTTGAACCAGAAAATAAATTATTTCCAGAGCTGAAACATGGCTATTCCATGGCTATTCCATGTCCATAGCTTACATATATTGAAATGCATGTGGACCATAAATATGAAGATGAAACTGAGAATTTAGGAGAGCATGGTAATTTATTAAATGGCAACTACTGGTTTGGGTCACATGTCCAGCATGCAGTAAGTACCCTTATTCTTTAAATGCAAGGACATAATATGCTTAGTATTATTCTGTCTTCATTTGAAAGTTGGAAGCAAATAAAACAATAAAACTATCATTTCTGGAGACTTTTTTCTTCATAGCTTTTTTCCCCCATCATATACTTTTGGATCAAAACACTGTTTTCAGAAACTTGTTTCCTAGAAAGGCTCACACCTTGAAATATACAAAAAATAAAATAAAAGCACAGAGAAGAAATGAGTCTCAGTCTGGAGGACAAAGCTAGAGTAAGAGTTGTCTCTCACCAACAGAGAGGCATGACCTCAAACTGGAGCATCTCCCAACCTGACTGTCTCACAGCATTATCGTATGTCAATCTTTTCAGGGTCACTGACTGGCAATAACACCCTAAGAATTCTCTAGTTTCCTAACTGACTCTGACACTTATGAATAAATATCTCCTTGTCTAACCTTGCCACATTTATCAAGTATGTGGGATTTAGGAGAATGCATTAGAGTCTCTGAATGCTCAGCTTTGAACATAAAAAGAAAGCACATCATATAAGTTAAGTACAGGTCATTACTGAGATGACCAGTCAGATGCATTCAGATTTGGTCCTTGCAATATGCTCACAAAAAAACAAACCAAGCCAAACCAAAACACCTCACCACATTAATTCTTCTAATAACATCTTACTAACCAGTCTGAAGAATCCATCTTCAGACTTTCAAACACATCACTTCCAGCACAAAGTTTCTCCTGAGAATACCTTTTCTTCTAAGTTTGTCTGAGATCATCCTTTCCTAGTTCTCCTCCCATTGCTTTAATCTCTACTGCATCAAGTTTAGAAGAAGCTTGTCATTTTTTTCTGCAGGATTCTTACGGGAGTTTTGTAAGGCTCCAGTACCATTCACTAGTTACTGTTGCTGTTTCACAGCCATGTGTATTTATTACATGCCTGTAACTCCTTCATACTAAAATCTTTCTGTAGGTGATTGACAGTCAGCTCAATTCCAGTAGCTAAAATCAAACACAATCTTCTTTTCAGAAAAAGAAAGGAAAACCACCCAAACTCTGATAAGACCCAGGCTCTGGCAGCATCCTGAGACAACTTCCCACTATTCTAAATGGCACTGGTTTATACACCTCGTACATCATCTGCTGCCATTTATCTTAAGCAATTCGGGAAAGCATCTTCATTTTAGCTGTTTGTACAGCTCCTCCATCACTATGGTCTATGATGCCAGTACGGTAACACATGCAGCAAACAACTGCCAGGGTGCATTTGGCCCCCAGAATGCTTGGCAAAGGCAAGGACAGCGATTTACACCTCCAGCTCCCCGAGTGACTCTCACAGACTTTGCCTTCGAGGGAAAAAAACAACAATGTAGAGTCTCATTTCTAGACCGATACTTGGTGTAACCGACTCATTTACATCGCGAATTAATTTCTGGGAAGCAAAGCAGGCTGGACACACACGCAGCGAGCGTTCACAAAGCACTTTCGAGGGGGCTCGCAGGGCTCGGAGGCACCGCCTGCGCTCCGACAGCGCNTAACAACACAATAATAATAGTGATAAACAACACATAATAATGATACAAACCCCAGAACCAGACAAGAAAGAGTAAGAGCTGAATGTCCGTGGTCACCCCATCCCACACACAGTGCCTTGCCAGGGTAGCCTGAATGCCCCTGGGCCCAGGAGCACTAGGGTGGCCGGCTCTATTGCCGTCTGCTCTCTTCCTGAAGCAACCAGAACGAATCATAAAGTCTTTAAATGTTCCCCTAAGTAAAAATTTCTACTTTCCTCCGCGTTTAAAGGTCAAAAAACGCCTCTGGCACAGGATATTTCAATAGCGCAGCCCTGTTGTGCAAAACCTATGGTAAAAGCCCCTGTCTCCCTGATGGTTCAGCCAGCAGAGGGACAGCTGTCTCTTCTTACAGGGGAGGGCAAGAGAAAAGCAGACTTGACACTTCAACTGGAAAGTGAGAATTAAAGACCCAAAACAGTATCATTCAATGTGCTAAAAAAACCTCTAATATAGAAAAAAAAACAACTGGGTAGTAACATCAGTAATGTATCATATACTCATACAGTCAAAGTGGAATCAGTCAAATCCAGCCCAACATTTGCTATGTATTTAATGTTATAAAAAGATATATTAATTATGCTTACTAATGTGCTCTAATAGTAATATGGTCATTACAAAATAATCAAATAAATGGTGCCACTTAGAACTTTTCAGAATAATTCAGCTGTAATGCCTTTATCTTGAGAAGTGTAATTTTCAACTTTACACATTAAGATATATTTTAGAATTAGAATATATAATTTATTATATGAATGATATTGTGATTTATAAATTAGAATTTCTTCTTTTTTCAGTGAAAATCCTTAAATACCCATGCCATTAAGTAGCAACAGCATCAACTTAAAATCCTAAGGTAATTTTATTACTCTTACATACTTCTGTGATTTTTTTCTTTTCACTAGGAGGCTTCATTACTACCAGAGTCTCAGAACATATTTTATTTTAAATTAGTTTTTAGGTAGTACTCAAACATTTATGCCTGATTTCTCTACATCTGGTAGGGAAAAATAAAAAAATAAAAATCTGCAGTATTAATGAGCAGCAGTGGCATTTTTTCATTTCTCTTTCATACAAGTGCATATCAGTGATAGTAAAACTTAACCAGTCATCCCTTTCATCATCCACTGGTAACTGCAGCATATATTTTAACACTTCAAACATCAGCATCACCCAAAAGTACAAGTCCCATTGGGATTTAAGAGCATAATGAGAATTCCAAGATTCATTAATGTATTATAATATGAATTCTTACTGTTCTTCAGTATATAGTATTTTTAATAATCACTGTAAGCAACTCAAGAGTATGTGCATTTTAAGCAGCTGCACTGAGAACAGTGTTTAATGTTTCACATTGGGAAGATTTTTAATCCTGTGTGTAAACCTAAAACAGGACAGCATCCTGGCAGCATAGTTTGTGTACATTACTTCATTTCTTTCCCAGGAAGGATGCTTTTACTTGGCTGAAGCACTGTGTCCCCATGTAGTCTGGCAAAGCTCTTTGCAGTATCACTCATCACTCAACAAGACACAGAACCATCAGCAGAGTACAGTCCCTTCTGCTTGCTTCTGTGAAAAAGAGTTGGAAGGACACAATGCTTCAACTCACTGGGCCAGGTGCACAACCAGTATGAATTACTATCTCTCCACTGCATGCAACAGTGTTAGCTCAAATAACACCAACTGAAAATGTGTCCCTGAATGTGTTTATGGGGACCAGGTTTAGTGGTTGCTTTTTTAATTCTCTTTTTAAGTCAAAGATTCTGTGCAGAATTACTTAAAAATGCACAATGCTGCAGCACACCTGCAACATTAGGATAAATTCCAGATAAATACCTAAATTATCTCTTTTATTTAAGAGGCTGCTGTACTTTAAAAGAAAAAGCATAAGAAAAATCAGCTGTATATCTACTGAACTGCTTAAGATGATGTCATCAGGAAAAACAAGCAATGCCTCTATTGGCCAACACAAATCATTTGAAGTGCAGAAGTGGAAGTTATAAAAATCTCAGCGTGCACAAGTAGTGTTATCAGAATTTGGGCAATAACACAAGACAGTAGCTGTTTTACAAATCAGATTACATTACAGGCAGATTATGTTGGCATTTGTTTTACACCTTGGTGGTGAGAAAGTACTGTTCCTGTAGCCCAGTAAAGAACTTTGTACACCACCAAGTGAATATTAAATACATCTGCATTTTCACTATGATCTCTGTATGGGTTATAAAATATAAAAGTCTAGTAAGTTTAACAGAAGGAAAATAATTAAGAATTGAAATCAAGAAATAAATGTTTTATCCTGAGGACATTTGTAAAATAAAACCATATGTTAATTGTATGCTAAAAGGTCTCTTAATTAATAACTGACACACATAAAAAGACACTTCACAACAACTGATAGTACATCAGCCAAAATTAGCTGATTATGTGTTTTTTTAAGAGCAGTGTGGCTGCTCTACTGATCTAAATCTGAACACTGAACTGCTGAACCCATTTTCTAGGATAAATTTAGCTGTTCTTCTGTGTTCCACTTTCCTTTAGTACTTGGATCAGTTATGCAGTGTATAATTATACCAGTGCAGTTAGACAGCTCTTTCCATCTGAATGTCTCAACACGCTTTTCAGACTTAATTACTTTGGACTTGGAAACCCTTCATGACGTAGATACTATTAGTCAAATTTAATAGAGGAGGAAACAGAGTCAGGGAAGAGAGGAGTAGCCAGACAAAGACTGAAAAGAAGCCTCAGGCTCCTGAAATCTGCTTTTTGTTCCTATTTTGCTTTTGGACACATATGTAATCTAAATGCTCTTCAAGTTAACTTCTGGTCATACTAGGAAACATCTTGCTCATGAGAATGGTAAGTAGCTTGACACCTACCTTACATGTAAACTCAAGAAATATTCAGACATTAAATAATTCCTCTTTGTCCTCACAAGTGCTTTGACCTGTATCTATTCCCAGAGGATGTCTAACAGGTACTTTTCTAACAGCCCAAGCCTGGGACAAGGTGCAGTGGTACCCTTCCCTCTCTTTCTAAATATTTAGATAGCATATCTTGGTACTAGGAATTAAACACTTAAAAAGAACATAAGACCAAGCTCCAACTTTACCTCAACATGATGTAAAATTCATACCTTGCACCTCTACAGAGAGTGTCCTACTATTTCATTTTATATGAAAGATACCTTTCCCTATCAAGATACTCTTAGCAGAAAATACACAAAATTACTTAGTTGTGTTGTTTTCGTTTTTGTTTTTGTTTGTTTGGGGGTTTTGTTTCTTTGGTTTTTTTTGTTTGTTTGTTTTGTTTTTCTGAAATAAATAATTCCCAGACAGCAGTACTTTTTTGGTTGTAGATGCCAAATTAGATACTCAATAGTAAGTAGCAAAAAAAAATAAATTATACATACCTATATTCTCAAAATATTTTATCAGGTAAATGAACTTAATATCCACAAAAGATTGAAGTCTCACCTGTTTTGCCAAAATTTCTTTATCAGCTGACTCCCTTTGAGGCTTGGCCAGAAGGAAAAATAAACCCCACATTTTCTTTTTTACACACTGTGCTTTATCAAATTTTTCACCCTGAAGGATTCCTAACATGCAGGATGAACTTCAGAATTAGAGGAACCCTCTCTGTTCAGCCCTAACAGCTGAGAACACCACCTCTCACCATTTTAGCACCTTGGCTTATCAGGATGACTGAAAATTACATCTCTGGCACCTGGAGCCTTGACAACAGCTTGTCAGGATCAGGAAGCTGGTTTTATTTTCATATCTGTTTTTCTGGGCTGTGGGACTTTCATTCAGAGGCCACGGCTGAAATGCAAAATAGATGTCTAGTAACAGTAGTGCCCAAGCTAAGGGAAAAACTGAATACAGTAACAGCTACTGAGGCTGCACACTGCTTGTGTTAACAAGCCCACCTGAAAGAAAGGGCTTATTAGGTGGAATACAGGATTGTGAAAAGGAAGGATACCTGCATAGCAATGTGCTGTATTAAATGATAAATCAGTTATGAAGAAAGAAAGCAGAGGGGTAAAATGCTTATTAGCATTTCCCAGACATATCTTGCTTATATAGGTCACTATAAAGTACTGTCTAGCTCTTTTTCTGACAAATATCTATTTCTTTTATAATGCCTAGAAACACATGGTTAAGTAAAATAGGTAATTAATTGTTAACATATGAGTGGCATCATGTGTTGTTCATGAGTACCTACATATTTCTGCAGTGTTATTTACAAAGAAGTAAATTGTATATAAGAAAAAAGAGTCCAGAATACACCCTCCTCCTCAACCTGAACAGCACTTGTCATTTTATACCATCCTGTGTTTTGCAAGCAGTATGAACTGTCACCAAAACAGAATTTACAGAGGTCATAAGACTGGAAGGATTCAGCAGCACAGAAGAATAGAATTACAAGGGGAATGTCTCCATGGGAGTTGCAGGATACTCCTCCAGCCTATATTTCCACAAACCAGGAATGCTACATCTCCCTCCTTAAATATAACCACACAACAAGGGCATAATTGTTTATAGGATCAATCACATCCTGATGTTCACAAGCAAATTAACTCACAGTTCTATTTATGAGTTAGGGTTAGCTCAGATGCCTGGATGGAAGAGAAAGCATTGATTCCTCAAGAACATCCTTAAGAATGTGAAAAGAATGTAGTGAATATATAGCCATAGTTCCAAGCCTAGCTTTCTCTTTGCTACTACTGTTTATATCAAGTGCAGATGGTTAACTACCAATCATTTGGATCCCTGAATTAGCATTAAAATGCCTGAATATAACAGCATTACTGGAATACGTGAAAATGTATGAGAAAACTGAGTATATTGATAGATACCCTTACTTTAGTAGTCCTCAGCTTAACCTTTGATGTTTGTTGTGCATTTAAACATAAAATGTTCTTCCCTTATAGCTATACTTTTAGAGACAAAGATTGATCTTATTACTGGCTTCTTCAGTGTCAGGCTGGAGAAGCATTGGGAGACACATGGAATGTCTAATGATCCACATGTACAAGAGAAACTAAGTAATTTACTGGGAAAGGCACTTGAGGAAAGTGCTGAAGTGACACACTGCTGCTGTTCTTTCAAGAATAAAAAGAAGAACCATTTGGGATTTTTAAATTTTCTTGCCCCTGCTTCTTTCCCCAATAATTCTGCAACAGAAAAATCTTCATTGCTCTAAACCACATGCTTTAGTAGTGAAGGTCATACATAAAACAATATGAACTTCTTTTGGCATTCTGATATCACACATCTGAGACTAAGGTACAATTTAGTACAAGCATAGCTCGTAGATGAAATGTTTTTAGCAGCAGTCTGTGCAAACTGTCCATGTTTCAGGACCAGATTGGTCCTCAAGGCCAGTCTGTATGGGACTTTGAGCAACCTTGTCCAGTGGAAGGCATCCCTGCTTATGTCAGGGGGTTGGAACTAGATGATTTTTAAGGTCCCTTCCAACTCAAACTACTCTATGACTCTATGATTCTGATTCTATGACCAGTGAACATTATGTATAAAAAGGATTTCAGGTAGATACTGCTATATCTCAAATTGTTCACATGTTTCTGAACACTAAAGGTATTTGTGACAGCAAAGAGCACATTCAATACTTAATAATACAGTGATAGAAACACTGTGTGAAAGCCAGAATGGAAATAACTACAGACTATTGTGGAAGGCAGCTGATAACCCAGATGTCCTGCAGGACTCTGCCCACATACTGAACAAAATGAGCTGCAGTACCCAGGGGAACTTAGAGAGCACTGAGCATCCTTTAAGCCTGCCCAATTAGACCAGCCTGCAAGGACTTTAACAGAGTGCCTCATCTTCTAAAGGAGTGAACAGAACCTCAGGTAGTATAAATTACTCTTGTCACTTCAATTCCACCACCTGTTTAAACCAATTTACACCATTTTCCTTAGTGAGCAAAGCAGAAATTGACCCGGGAATAGGTATTACACTGTAGTTGCAGATTAAAGCCTCTTATTCTCATGTAAGAATTGTGCCTGCAATGCGTAACTCATTTTAGTTCTGATCTAACTTAGATACCCTGCAACAGCTGTATTTTTAAAAAATATAATAGCACTAATCACCATGAAAACCAAACCATTAGAGAGCTAGGAGATAACACCTATTTCCTGTCCTAAGTAACAGTTTTGTTTAAGTATACTATTACCCTGGAAAATTGAAAAAAGTAATTAATACCTGGGGTTTATAGTTACAAATGGACTAAATGGAAATTTCTATTGCAGATGTCTTGTCTTCTAGAAGTCGTGTCTTCTAATGTCCATTCAATACTATTTCTGATAGTACCCACTGAAGATCTATGAAAGCCCTATTATTCAAGCAGTGAGTCTTGCTTGCTAGGATAGGTGTTACCACAAGTATATAATCTATTTTCAGGAATATTACCTTCCCAGGGCTTTTTTTTTTTTTAAGAAAAAAAAAGGCAAATGAATACAAATTGAAAAGGCAATGAAAACTGACTCAGATTGATTGCTATTTCAGTATAAAACTAATGCATCAATTCTGAAGCACAGGCTAATTATATTATGGACATAACCATAATGTGATTTGTCTGTAATATTTTTTTTTCTCTGCTTTATTTGTTATTGACTTACAGGTTTTCCTTTTTCTGATAGAGTTGGTAAACTTTTCATAGAAGTATTTTTCTCCATGTGCCTTCACTCAACATCACTATCACTTCACAGCAGGCATACAGAGTAACTGATAGATTTTGAGTATTTTAAAGAGTTCATTGTCATGTTAGATTTCACTTCAGTTGACCTCAAGCAGTTTCTGTGTTGAAATGTTTTGTGTATCTGCAGTTACAGCTGGGCACTCTTGTTTAGAAATACTGATAAATAGGTGCCTTGCACAAACAAAAGTCTAAGCACTTTGTACAGACTTTACGACAGAGTTTGAAGTCAGAAAGGATCATCTTAAGTGGAACAAAGGACTGAAAAGAGGTGAAGGACCACAAGTGAGGAGAGAAGAAAAGGAGCACACACCAGGATGCAGAGATGTACAGTCAACACTATCTCAGAGCTAGCATGCCCAGAGCATGAAGTTTGAAGGGAGTTGAAGCATGAATTTTCTTATGATGAGCAGGTGAGTCTCCTGAGCTGCTCTTCCAAAATGCAGCTCTTGAAATTCTACCCTTGCAGCATGACCTTCACTACTGAGAGTTTGCCATGCACCTTACTCCCTCCCACATCCATGGTGCCAGATTTTTCCATTCTTCTGCATCAACATTGTTGTCTTAATTACAACATATTATTTGCATCTTTCACCTGGATTTTTTGGTGGGTTGTTTTATTTGTTTGTTTGTTTGTTTTGAGGAGTAATAAAGAAACATAAAACTGCAAATATAGCCTTTCTATATCTTGTATTTGGGAGTTTCAGATGGAAGGCTCCTGCTGACAAGAAACAAGCATTTTTGTCAGTTTTCTATATTATAGTATCATCTGGAGATCCCCAAACACTTTCAGTCTAAACAGGAACAAACACATGGCAAATAACATTGCCTACTGTGAAGAGCTCACGGTCTCAAAAAGGCTGGAAAAAGAAATATAATTACACCATTTTTCAGTAGCATAAAGTGATTAAGTCAATTGGCTTATGAAACACAAGATGTCTGGCAGAAGAACAACTCCAAGCTGATCTCCAGAGGTTTTCTCCAAAAGGCTGCTGTTCTTCCACACAGATTCTTTATTCACTGATATTTAGAGTCCTATGATTATTTCCAGTACTGTGTTGAAGTTAACTTTTTTTGAATGAGAACAATGAATCAATTCCCATATCTCAGATATGATCCTTCCTTCTACTGGTACTGCACAGTGTTAAGGCTCAGATGTTGAGTACCTTTACAAATAAAGATCTCCAAAATTCATATTCCTGATACAGCAATCACAGCTTATAGATGTTGTAAAACTATTTTGTAGATTTTAAGGATCATATGAGGGCAAAAAAAGTAATTTTATTTACAAAAAAATGAAGATAGTGAGTAATAGCTACTGTTTCGATAAGCCAATTTTCTCCAGATATCTAAAGCAGGAATTTTATCCTTAAAACAATCCTTCCTAGATACATTCATCACTGAATATATAATAAGAAAACTAATTAAACTGAAACAAGGAGACTTATTAAAAAGATTCACTAAATTCACTACAACAGCTGATGAGGCCATCACCAAACAGAAGATACAAATGAAGAAACATTTCTTGCAAAAACATCATTCTGAAATAACACTGTGATAAAAAGAAACAATGATGGTTTTCTTTGAAGCATTTATCACTAATTTCAATATGACTAAACATAAATAAGAAATAAATAAAACCCTGCCCTTTTGCAATAGAAGTTGTTACTCAAAAGGAAGAGCAACATTGGACACTGCATGGGCATAATTCAGGCAAAGCAGAACTAGTACTTTGAGACAACTGCCTCATTCAGGGTAAAATATACTAAAAGTCAACAGATCCTTAATGTTAGAAAAGAAGATGAAAAAATACACTACTTATAAATTGAGGCTGATGCAATAAATGCAAATAGCCCTACTTTCATCATATCAGAAAAAAAAAAATGTATCATCATTCATGATCTGGATCCTTTGTTCATATATTTTTACAGCTCAAATCACTTTTTCTGTCCTCCCTTGTTGGGAAGTGTGAGCATATCATCCCCAGCAACACTGCCAGCAGCAGCAGCATGTGTGAGCTGAGCAGTGATGTCACTCAACATCCTTAACACCAACCAGGTAAGTTGGGATAATAGCACTTGCTTATCTCAGAGCAGTTTGGGAAGAGAGCTATAATAGGATAAAATACACAGAAATGTTAAAACACAACCATACTTAGGGAAATTACTTCCTGGATTAAAAGATTCTGCTTTCAAGTGTCATGGTTTAGGGTCAGGGTGGCCCCTTAGACCTGTAACAGATGCTCTCTGTTAACCCCCCTCCCTCCCAAAGGGGAAGAGAAAGGGAGTAAGAGAGAGAGTTAGCAATTAGAAAAGGAAACTAGAAGAGCCTTAATGAAAATTAATACAAATATATACAAAACCAGTACTGAACCCAACCCTCCTGATGGCAATTACATCACTGTCACCACTGATGCTGTGGAGCAGGCACCAGAGGAGTCCCAGAGTGGGCCCCACAGCAGATGGGAGCTGTGTTAAGGAGCTGGATTCTGGTACTGGATTCAGGAACACACCGATTGGGATCAAAGGCAGAACGGACAGAGTCCTCCTTGAATGCTCCGAGGAAGGAACCAACAGAGGACCTGAGCCAAGCCAAGCAAAGCTGGCAAAGCAGTCCAAGAGGGGAGAAGAGACGGGGATCCCCCAGAGAAAGAGAGCAGTGAGCGAGCTATAGACCTTCCAGATCCCTCTGCTTTATATTGAATGTGATGTATATGGGATGGAATCCCTTGTTGGTCAGTTTGGGGTCACCTGCTCTGTCCACTCCTCCATGCAGGTGCGGCCTTTCACTTTCTGGCACCCCCCCAGTGTGGTCCACAAGATCCAGCAGTGGCCTTGGTCTGCACACCCATCCTTGATAGTAACTCTAAACATCGGGTGTTATCACTGCTAGCAGCAGTGCCTGTGAAAACAGGCTGCTTACTTCAGACAGTGCAGTCAGTTAGAAGAACTGAAAAGTAAAATCACTGAACAGAACCAGCTCTGTTCTCACCCAGACCAGGACACTGAGATATTTTCCTATGCTCAGTTTGAATCTCTGTTATTGTGATTCCATAGTTTGACATACCTGGCCAGATTTACTCTTGTGGTAAACAAAGGCTCATTTCAATGAATTTTTAAAACTTACACCAACATATTCAAGCAGTGACTCTGACCTGTTACTTTTCATCATTAGTCTTTGTTTGTAGGCATGCTCTCATTTTACAATGTCATGTAACACCAGTTGTAATTAATTTTGCAACTAAGACTTCATGCAACAGTATCCGACACATCACTAAGTTAAGTGCACTAATGTTGCTGCTATCAGTGTCACTAAAAAATATAAATAAAATCACTCATAAGTGCTTTTACTTTCTGTTACTGGTAAGTTTTGGTTATACTTAGCTCATTTTAAGCACAGCAGCAATCGGACAAAATCTATTGCATTGGACTATGGCTGTGTGATTCTACAGAATGTCTACTGACTTTAGGTGACCTGACATTCTACACTGCTATAAAAATAAAATAAAATAATTTAAATAAAATTAAATAAATAAGGAGGAAAATTGGCTGACTAACCCAGTCTTCTATGCATTTGTCATGCCCCATTGGAATTGGAAAGTACTATTATGTCAGTACTGATGATGAAAGAGCAAAGCCACACAGAGGGCAGACAGGACACTTTGTAGCCAAAGGGAGAACTACAGACCAAATAGCAGAAAAATAAGCTCCCTCCATGGAAAGCGTTTAAGCATTTCTATTTGTTTTTATTTCATGAGTCAATGCTGCATGGAAAACTCTCATGGAATGACAGGGTTTATTCTTTGCTTTCCATGCTCAGCTGTTACAAGTGCCACTGCTACCAGCAGTAGATTGTTGAATACCTACACATGCAGTATGACTCCCAAACCCTGATGCACCTGGAGATCCAGACTCACCTCCCTGCCTGGACAGTGCCCTAGACAATTAGCTAAAAGCTTACTGTAGGAAGGCGGAGGGGGAATAAAGGTACACTCCAGCCTTTTCTTTCAAGCTTTTTCAGTTTGTAGAAAACAAATTTAATTTATATTGAGCCCAAGGAAGAAGTGAAAAGTGTAGTAAGTGGGAAGCTTATGCTTTCTTGACGTGTTTTGCTTTATAAACTGGCTCAGCACCCTTCACTGTAACCTGAAAGCATTTGTGAAGACTTAACAGCCATGAGTTCCAGACTAAATGTATGATGGATCCTATCTCCTTTCTCCAGTTTAGCCTTTTATCTGATAGTTTCCTAAGATGCCTCCTATTTGACCTAGTGGAACAGTCTGGTCTTATCATATTTACAGTTTACACAAATGATAGATTGATATGGCCCCTCAATTAAGCAGTTGGAAGGGATCTGCTACCTTGGAATTAGCATGAACTGCAAAGATCAAGTGAAGTACAAAATGTAATGGAGGAAGATTCCAACATATTGTAAGTAGTGTAAAAAAAAAAATCCAGTTATTTTATATGATTATCAGAGTAATATGAAAACAATTGACTCTGCATTGGAAATAGCTTTAAACTACTGGTCTTTAAAAGTATTTATGTGATTCATAATCTTTCTCCTCACCTCTGCCCATGTACTGCTTTTCACTTTATTTCTTCTATCATTCTGGAGGTTGTAGCCTAGGCCAAATACCAAAGACAAGTAGCATCCAGAGAATAAAATACATTAAAATAGTCCTCTTTTTATCTTTTCCTTCCTTCAAGAAAAGCATTTTGTCCATTGTCAACATGGTACTGCACTAACTGTGCCAGGGTCAGTAAGTGTTTTCACAGAAACAAAGGATAGTTTTTTCATGTTGTTGATAATAAGGGAAAACATTTATTCAATATGAAGTGAAATACAGAATAGATTTTCAGTTGGAAGAACCAGTTGCAATTCTGAGTAGTCACAGTATCTCAGTTTCAATTAAAAGAGGTGAAGTTCTAAAATGCAGAGATTTCACTAACCACCAATTAAATAGTTCTGCCAGAGGGAAAAGGAAAATTAGGAATGAAATGTAAAACTTTGCCTGTGCCCTTTGTTACACAGAGGCATTCATTTCTTTTACAGTGAAAGGCTATCTATCTCAGTGCAAAGCCAGAGTCCAGAGCATTTGTGGCGTCTTTTGATAAATACAAAAAGAAATAGATTTTTTCTTTAGGGGATGGGGTAAAAATAATGGTAGGTATTTACTATCCCCTTTCACAAGGTCTGTAAGCTTCCTGTATACTCCATGGGAACTGCATTTCTTTTTTAAGTTTCCAACCTTCATCACAAAAACTTTAAGTGCCAAGTAAATTCCTTTTGTTAACCCATTTCACAAATTGTTGCACACATAAATTCACTACTCCGGGTCATTGATTTCCTTCATGGCAGTTATTGGACTGGTCTGTTAGCAGCACTACAATCCTTATTCACCCCATCATATTCACAGTCAATTGTTTGGAGACAACACAGAGGTACAGATTCTTCCCTTACTTTTCTGTCTCATTTCTAGTATTTTAAAGAATTTTTATCCTCTGTGTTAATGAGTGCAGGATTGGTCCCTAAATACTTGGCTTTGTGTTTCCCTATCAGATTAACTGCCAGTTAGTGATAATTGGACCTGGCATCAGTTCTGTTGATGGACACATATGTACTGTGAGACAGAATAAGAACACTAATTAATTTCAGATAGGTCACTCCTGGCTGTCAGCTTTTCTTTGAACTCTAGGTGTGTCCACGTGATTCTTCCTTAAAATTAAATCAGTCAGAAGCTATTCAGACTCAAATGTAAAATTGGATGGTACAATTAAAACAACTATAGTTAAATCTAAACAAATATTGAATTTTCTACATGTGAATGGGTCCAGTTGCCAGGTGGGATCCTTTTTTTTTGGCTCATCTATTCTGCAAGTTACTGTTTAGGGATGAAACTATCCTGGTCTGTTTGCAGTTCCTTTCATTTCTCAGTTCCACTGCAGGTTGCTGCACCATTTGAACTGGAAAGACTTCAGGGCTTAAATCAAAAGATGTACTGAGGTCTGTGAAATCCCAATTCTGTATAATACTTGATATTATTAATAATTATTTATTTAATTATATTATCTTGAACAGTGATAATCTATTCTAATTCTGATTTTATAACTGGTGGAGAAGGATATGTTCAAGTCCTTGATTTCCTCTCCAGTGAACCTCAGTTTATCAATTCCATTGTGAATGTCATGACCAGGATGGTCCAAAAACTTGACCAAGATTTTTCCCAGTGGAAAAACAAATTTTATAATTGATAAAAATGGATTTATTTTCTAAATGGTGATTTTGTTCTAGTGTAAATAGGGAAACCTAAAAGTTATTAATTTGACTTGTTTCACCTTCTTTCACTTCTGCATGCAGGTTTTATTCTCTTCTTCATTCTTTCATTTTTATTTTTGACATTAAATAAATAAAATACATTGGAGGTTCTGAAACTTTAATTTGTATCCACAGAAAGTCTTAAAGGTTCAGAAAATATGAGTGAAATATACATAGTAGGATCTTGATTTCTTATCAGCTCCAACAAGGACATAGACCATAGACATAACAATACATAATCCACTGAGTTAGGTGACAGTAAACTTTACAGTTTTATCACTCTCTTCCTCCAGGAAAAATGGATCTGTATTGTACTGTTCCTTCACTGTATATGCCAAGCTGACAATGTAATCTGTTTTGTTTAAGATCAAGTATGAACAGAAACAATGGAGTCACACATCTTACAGACTTTCCAATGTAAACTGATTTACGTGCTCCCCAGAAGATACAAAATGCAACAAAACAATTGTTGATTGCTGAAACCTAATCTGTGTTTAGGTTTAATTTACTTTAAGCTTTTTACATCATGCTATGTCATTTTACATTCATCTGTACAACAACAACAACAACAACAANTCCTGATTTATGGTTTAATTTTTATGTGTTTCAATGTATACAGCTTAATCAGTTAGCCTCTCCTCAGCAATAAAGGTAAGCCAGTGCAAGAAAGAAAAGAGTGGGATTTTAAAATCTTATTTTGGAAGGTTTTATTTCTATAATATACCTATACATCTGGATAAAACCCAGCCCACCCAAAATTTGGGCTCTGCTTCACTGTAACTGCAAAATTAACGCTCCACAGGCAAATACCTGGAAGTCCTAAAGTGCAAACAAGTCTAAATGTGTCACTTTTCAACCACCTCAGTGAAACACATCTGATGCATAATACATTTTCATTCAACACGTAATTAGTTGTTGGAGCATATTGTACCAAATTAACATGGACATTGTCCAAATGGACGTTCTTGTGTAGGTATTGCCATGGACCTGTTCAGCAGAAATAGCCCACTAACCCATCCTGGGAGGGAGGGAAATATTATTCTTCCACCTGATGAAATCCAAAAATAGAGCTAAATAAGCAGTTTGCTCAAAGTTAAATAGGAAATGTCAGGAAGAGTGAGGAGTTATCAAATCTTCCAAGGGGCATCAAATAAACATGTTTTCTTTTGTCACCATACATGGGTATCCTTTTTTTAACTGTATCCTTTGCAGGCGCCACCACTGATGGTGCAGAGACACTCATTGCATGAACGTACAGAACGTTGCCATGTGGGAAGTGCTGAACATCTGGAGAGTGAAGTATTTGCAACTGGCTTCATAACCTCAAGGCCCTTCTCTCTCTTCTCCCACAGACCTGCAGTCTCCATCAGCCTGAAGTAGGCCATGTTCATGAAACACTATTTTGTGCTTGGTTCCCCAATTAAATGGGACACCTCTAATCCGAGCCCTGCCTTTAGCTCTGCAACATACCAATCTCCTTCCAATGCACAGACTCAGGGACCACATGGCAAGGTCTTTCCCTAAAGGACTGCTCCATATTTCTGCTCAGCACAGGAGCTGCAATGGCACATTTTAATAACTTGTCATAAGTTCAACCTTTCGTCTTAAAAGTAAAATGATTTTTGTGATCAATATACATTAAATTCAGGATGAATCAATGCAGCACTGTTTTGCTGCACGTGGAGCAGAGAGTTACCATGAGGCAGCCCACTGAAGTCTGCATCAATGAGCTCACAATGGCATATCCCCAAAACGACATCTGTTCTGTCACCTTGGAGCTGTTTGAAGCTTCAGTCTAGAACCTAAAGCTGAGCTTACTGAGGTATAAGCAATTTTGTACTGACAGATTTTTTCTATTTGTAACATCAGAAAATGTTTATTTTTAAATGGAAAATTTGACATTTCAAGAATTTGGAAATCAAGACCAACCTATGGTTAGACTTTGTAGCCGTTTTAGTGATTATTTTGTATAAAGTTCTCCTTAGTCACAGAATTATCATTTTGCAGAGATTAGTAATGCGAGTTCTAATGCCATTAGACAGAAGTTGACATGAAGACTTTCACATTTCATTTGTGAAGCCTATGGAACTTAGATCATCAAAAACTTTTTTCTATATTCTAAAATATATGTCCAACATGTAAATTCAAAAATAATGTCTTTATTTTTTTCTAGAGACAGGGAAAAAATAAGCAACAAAACAAAACCCATAAGCAATACAGTCCAATTTACAGTTGAAAATCAATCGTTATTAAAATTGTTAAGAGCATTGAAAAAATACGGTGATTTTAGGGTTCTCTGAGCAAACTGGAAAAAAACTAGGCCAACTAGCAGTTATTATTTTTCAATTCTGCCTGCTCTAATCTTAGGGTCTGATAACTAAAAATAATTCTGTAGAAATAGAAGGACATGGGTATGATCACCTGTACAGTACACTAAATCTAAATAATCTGATAAACATTACTGAATGTTTATTATTGTGTTATTATCCTATTACTCAATATTCAAATGAATGCACCCTGTCCTTGCAGACCTATTTTCCATCAGTGCAAATATACATATACAGATATATATACATAAACACACAGATACATACATACATTAGAAATTATAGAATACTCCAACAATAAAAAGCAAATGGCATTATAGAACTGCAAGTTGTCGCTACATGTGTCACTACATGTTCATGTCTGGAAATAATATCCTTTCAAAGTCTTCTACTTCACTGTAGAAAATACTGATAAGCTAGAAATGCCAGGTTTTAGCATCACTCATAGTAATAGGCAGTATGGAAATGCTCCACAAAATGGGCAGAAAACAGTCTGAAACTGACTTCCCATATAGTCTTATTTCTTGCAGGAAAAAATTATGCCAACTCCAACACTTTTTGTGAAATGGCCTTTCTTTGCATTGGGTTACCCCTTGTCTGCAGCAAAGGTGGAAAGAACATTCAGTTATCTCCCTTCTCCTGCACACTTGTCAGATCTGCATGGAGCAGGGAGGTGGACAAGCAACATATGGGCAGGTTATATGTATCCCAACATTTGATAGCAAATGTCTCACATAAAAAGATACTAATCCAAGGCATAACTCTGTTCTCACCCAAAGCAGGACAGATGGGTGAGTAAGGTCAAATGACACCAAAAGGAAGAAGAAAACAAAGTGTCAACTTACCTGGCCCAAAGCAAGACTGTTTTTTATGTAACACTGGAATACAGCACTTACATGATTCAGAATCTATTTTGTGTTACTACATTTGGTGTCTCATTTCTGTAGTTACAACTGAGAAAATATGCAGTTGAACTGCAGAACATGCTAGGTTCCCAGCAAGGTTTGGCACTGCACATAAGACAGCACGCTGGCACTGAGCCGACAGCAGACTATGTTTAACAACTAATGATACACATTACCATAGCCTTGACACTAAAAACACATAGCTAGTGCCAGTCATTCTGTTACCATTTAAATTCATATATGTCTTGGGATGGTTTCCATCCATGCTGGCAGCCAAAATGTAATGAATAAGGAGGCTCCACTTTGTAGATAAATAAAAGCAAATGTGGGATGTACCTAAATGGATTTGACAGATTGCTGGAATAATTTAAAAATACAGGAGTACAACATAGAAAAGTTGGCATTATCCAGAATGAGGACAAAAATTCATGAATTGTATGCTATTTGCTAGACCAGAAAAACAGGAGAAAGTACCAAGTTGTTCAAGTCCTTCAATTTACACAGCAGTAAAATAACAGTCTTCATGCTTAGTATTCACTTAGTGCCTTTTCATTTGTAAAGCCCTACACTCTCTACACCAAAAAAAAAAAAAAATAAAAATTTTGAGTGTGAAACACGGGACGATGAATCAGCTTGTTCCTTCTCACATGAAAAAACAGCACATAACTAGAAGGTAAAAAAATATATATGAAGAGGAAAAAATTAATGGAAGGAAAGAAGGAAATAAGGAGGAA
>VWZY01004221.1:240328-298133 GCA_013399075.1 Chloroceryle aenea
AAAAATAAAAAAATTTGAGATTTCAAGCTCTTTGGAAAAAAAAAAAAAAAAAAAAAAAAAAAAAAAAAAAAAAAAGAAGGAAAAAAAAGTCCATTCCTTGCTCATCTTATTAGCAGTTAAAGACAAGATTTAGCACTATGCTTCTTGCCTCTCCCAGCTTCACTTCAAAATGATTTTGGATTTCCCTTCTCCATGGAGATTTTGAACTTTTTGTTTCTTAAAAATAAATTAAAAATACTAAAAAAAACCCAGATAGAATAAAAGAAGCAGAGTTGTATTGTATTGCTGGACAACAGTGAGGCCATCGTTCAATTTGATCTTCATTGACAACCTAGATGATGATACTGAGTACATCCTCAGCAAATTTAAAGGTGATACTAAATTAGGCAGAGTGGTTGACATGCTGAATGACAGAGATTCAAGCCAAAGAAACCTTGAGAAACTTGAGAATTGAATCAAAAGAGACATTGTTTTGATCAACAATGAGAAGGCCAAAGGTCTGTACGTAGGATAGGATAATTGCATGCAGCAGCAGCACATGAGAATTTACCAGCTATGAACACCCTGCAGAAAGGCACTTGGGGCAGAAAACACATCAAAAATGAAACAACACTTGCTTGCCATTGCAGAGAAGGTTGACTACCTATTGGCTGCACCAGGAGCAATGTGACCAGTAGGTCAAATGAAGTTTTTATTCTCTACTGCTCAGCAATGGTGAGGCTGCATCTGAAATAGTGTCCACCTGCACTCTTCTCAGTTCAATAGGGATGTTGAGAAATTAGAGAGGGTTCAAAAGAGAGATACCAGGATGGTCACAGGCCCAGAGCATATGACCTAGAATGAGATAGTGAGGTCTTTTTTTAGTCCAGCAAAAGAAAGGCTAACGAGTGATCTAGTAGAAGCCTACAACTGTTTTCCATATTGGCAGACAATACAACAAGGGCCAGAGATCACAAAATGCATCTTGAGAAATTAAAGATATGCAATTGGATGAAGAAGCTCACTAAAAGAGTAGTGCAGCTCTCCATCAGGTCACTCAAATGATGCTATTGAATCTCCATTCTTGGAGGTTTTCAAGGCTTGGCTTAGGTAATGCTGTGGCTGAGCTGGCTGTAGTACTGGCCACAGTCTCACTTAGAGCAGAAGCCTGGATTAGGTGTCCCCCAGTGGTCCCTTCCTAATAACATTTCTGTCATTTGACAGTTTTTGTGACATAGATATTCTTGGCATATGGCAGAAATATTTAATCTATAAATTATCAAGCCCCAGGAAGAAGCGCCAAAAAGGTCTGTATTTCAAAGCAGCTTTTAGAGAAACATGCAACATTCTCACTCTTGAACTGCTGCCTGGAAGTGGCACAGAGAAGAAAGTTGGACTGAAGGGGCAAGGTAACAAGGGAGAAAAGATTCTGACTGTGTAGTTAGAAAGGGTGGAAATACTCAGAACACGTGATAGGGGAACAGAAGCCTAAGAAAAAAAAGGTAATTGATAGGTTTAAAAAAAAGGTAAAAAGGTAAAAGAATGAGAAGATTTGGAACTGCTGGTGGAGGCAGATGGAGGGAAACCTCCAGAGGTTTGTCCTGAGCATGAGGACTCAGGCTAGTATAAGCAGCATAAAAAAGAAAGGCAGGACTTTCTATGCTGGGAAACAGGAATATAATAAGGAAGCATGTTAAGAGGGAGAAATTAAAAAAAAAAAAAAATGTATGTGGCAATTATATTTGGTGCTAATAAGGCAAAATACTTCTAGCTAAAAGAACACATTTCCCTATGGATCCCTAAAGAGAGTCCAGGATTCCTAAGTTTCACTTATCTGCTGTGGGCAAAGATTTGTGTGAAGCAAAATAACTAACTTGGAGAGTGACAACCTGTGAGTGATTTCCAGAGTACTGACTGGTTTAAGAGATTGCCCAGTATGAAGAAAAACTTTCTCTGGCAAGATGCAGATGGAAGCTGATGCTTAAACACAGGATTTGTTTGTTCATCTTAAATGTTACTGTGGTCATGATCATTACCTTTCAAAAACAAATCAAAGCAAAAATCAAAACAAGCAAACAAACAACAACAACAACAACAAAAAACTACAGGAGAAAACACATAAATAATGTGTCAAAACCAGATATTAAAAAAAAGGTTTTACATTTTGTCAGTAATGTAAATCAATAAACGTTGATGCAGAATTAATTAAGAGCTACTACTGACTGCTAAATTACTTCTTCCTAAACTCCTAATTGATCAGTCAGAATTTCTAAGTTAATCAAAGTGAAAGAATTTATTTTGGCTATTAAAATCATGCCCGTAGGAAAGGCCATAGTTTCTTATCTTTCCTACTGAATGCTTTGCATATGAGACAGCCCAATTTAACTCAGCAATAAAGATTTTAGGGAGCATATTATTTAAATCTATGTAAGGAAGTAATTTATTTTTTTCAAGTTCTAAATGAAGATTGACTTAATATGACAGAAGAGGATCTTTTTAGTGTGATCTTACTAAACACAGATTTATGTGTGCATGCTTCAAAACAGAGTAAGATTTGCAGAAACTCTGCATCACTTTTTGTACAAAGCCTGAAGTCACATAGCAAATTGACAAACTTAAGCTTCTCAAATTGCTTTTGACACTCAAGATTTAAGTATTGTTGATAAATTTAACACAAAATGTCCTCAAAAGTGCCTTTGCTATTCTCAGTTGCATAGTGCTACAGGCTAACACATTGTAAAGGTCTTTGACAATATGTTGCGAGAGACCTCTGTTTTCCTTTCATTATTTTCATTCTCCTGCTGTGTTGAAGTAAAACCTACAAATTTGACTTTTATTTTTATTTTGGTTGGATTTGTCCAGACTCATAGGAATTCTAGTAACAGGGCATTATATCTGCAATTTTGTCTTTGTCATCTTTTCTATCTCCTGTGTCCTTGAGATGATGATAACAGTATAAAATCTACATAAAGCTCCTGAAGAAGCAAGAGACATAAATGCCTGAACTAACGTCAGGTGACCTCACGTAAGTCCAATGTTTTTCAATTTATTTTAATTCTTTACTTCTGAAAGGTTTTTCAGCATATCCTCATATTAATTGCAGTAATGATTTGGTGACTATCCCTCTTGTTGGACAAGAAGCCTTGGCTACTACCAGATTTCCAATTTGAGATTTCTTCACTAAATCCAAATTAAGAAATGTTAAAATTTTTGCTAATTTAAGAACTCATTCAATCTAAATATTTCAGCCTCAAGCAACAATAACTGCATACAGTCACATCTTTACTGAAACTTTGGAAAACCTGAGGCACGCATCTTGCAAACAGCTGCTCTTGTGAGCTGCAGCACACATCGAAATGAGACTCAGGATGACATATTCCCTGTAGTTTGGCTCCAGTCTGAACAAAGACCTACAGAAACAGATCTTAATGCTGGAAGATCAGATACAAATTGAAACAAAAATATTCTAAGGTAATTAGATCAAGGCTCAACTTGAGTGGATATTATGTATGGATCTAAAATGGCATTTACTCTTTCATGAATACAAATGTTTCAGTGCCAATTCAAACCAATTACCATAGTCTAGCCCTGAGTGCTGCCCTTTCTCTTCCATCCTCACCTTTCTTCATACACACTTTATTATGTCAGGTCAATCTAACATCTTGTCAGTTGAAAAATCTTGCTAAACAATTTAAGAGAAGAGTAAGGTGGAGATTGCTTTTACTGCCCAGTCTTCTTCACCTGATATGCTCTACTGTATAGTTGTTCATAATGAACAATTTTATCACACTTCTTTCAAAACAGTCACAATTGAGATAGACAAAAAGAGAAGCAAAGGTGTCTGTAGCACAAACACAGCTACAGAGACAAAGGCCTTTGTGCCTGTTATTTTTATATTCCCCTTTCTTGTGCCTTCCTACCTGTGGTACAAAAGAACCAGCAGCAGTGGCATGAGTAGCACGTTATTATCCACTTCTGGTGTTGCTCCAATGCACATTGGCAAGACAGACGACTTTTATTATCTTGCTTAACGAATGTAAAGAGAACATCTGTCTTCCACACACAAACCTGATCGGTGCTCTCTGTCAGAAGAGAGAGTCTGGAAGAATTGACAACTTGTCGAACTAATCAGATTGTTTGTAATTTTGCTGCCATCTGATGTATTCTTACAAAGGAAACTTCTTGTCTGTCTCTCCAGAAGCGAAGTCTTTAGCCAGTATTCATACCAGAAATGTGCAAACAACTCATCTTGGCAGTGAATCTTTTTATTCCACCTCTTGTATGTTTTATTTCCTTTCCTTGTCCCTCCTGCAATCTAACAGATTCTTTGAAAAAAAAAAAAATGCTAATCATTGGCTCTCGAACTCTCTATTTGTGTACTTGCAACTTCCGTACTGATTAATTCCTCTTTCATATTATATTCCTGTATGCTTTCTCAAAGCAAACAGAGCTGGTAATTGATTGATATATATTAATTTGTAGACAAATACTCAATCCTAAAGAGAATTTTGCAGAATAATATCTATGCACTTGCAGCTTGACATTTTCTTTAACTTCTTGCATTTGTGGCAACAAGTTTTCAACACTGCTCTGTGTCCTTCACTTACAATTTATAGTAAATGCTGAAAACGTAAAATGAAATTTCTTCTTAAAAATGGTATATATGCAGCTTTTTTTGATCTGAGGATCCAATTGCTAATGAAATAACAACAGACCCAGTAACTACTGAAAGTAGCAAGTCCTCTATATATGAACCCTGCAATTTATGGATCAAGTCAGGAAAGATTCATAAATTTCATTTGAATTTACCCTGATATTAATCAGCTGAAGATTTGGTTTATTAACTGTATCTCTGTAGAGTGTGATCATGTGAGCAATAACAAATCAGGCTTTAACAAAAGCATATGCTCAGACATAAGCACTACATACAGTTGTAACCACCAAGCAGACATGTCTCAATGTCAGTGCCAATTAAGCAGCAATGTAAACCTTACTGAACATTAATTAAACGTGAGAATTTACAAAGGATCTCCAGTAAGAAACTTGTATCTCTCAAGAGTGGCTTTCTGAAAAAGCAGTGAAGAATGTAATACTTTTGGATACTTCCCAGAGCATCTCTGAGTCAACAAATCCCCTTTTCATTAGAATATTTGGAATGCAAAGTTCTCCCTCAAAAGGAGGAGCTGGCACAGGCTGCCTGTTCTTCAACATTTCCTTCTCCAGTCTGTTACTCTTCTGGAAAGACTAGCACAGCTGGTCACATAACGTAAAACTGCATTTCCACCATCAGGTTCCTATCCAGATCCATCATTCCTGCACAGAGCTGTATCATTATCCCAGGAAGGGGCCCTTCTGCAGAGAACTCAAGGCCTGTGTGTGCTTTTTGTGCTCTCTCCAGTGAGACAAGTACCATCTAGCAGGGTTTAGCTCTGCCTTTTTCTTTGAGAACCTGTAATTATCTTCTAAAGCAACACTTCAGTCTGTTTAACTGATGAAAGGCCAAAGACTCTCACTGGCACAAAGTGACATATTAGAGACAGCTAGGGGAATATCTTGTCAGTGTTGATTCACATAAAGACACAGCATTTAATGACGTTTGCACAGTACAGCAGTTTAATGCCCTTCTGTGACTCAGGCACTGTACAAGTATTTCATTTATTTAATCAGTTCTACTCTATTCACTCTTTTAATATACAGCTAAACGTCCAAGGCAAGTCTGAGTATTTTCTCATAATGCCGTAGAAACCTTTACTGCTCTGGAGCCATTGGACTGCTTTTACAATCAGCAGTGGGAACTGTAGAAGACAGGTGAAGTCTATAGGGGATGATTTATATTTCTCAGGATCATCTTTATTAATAGACAATTCAAATATTAATTCTAGGAGGATACAACAGTACATTTTCTGTCTTATTGTGAGGAATGCATTGCATCAGGTTTATAGGTCCTTCTCTTTAGAAAAAAAACAAAGCTTTACAGACTACTGAAATACAGCTACTTCCCACAGCAGAAAATGTTTTGAACCCTACAGCCATACCGTGATATACTGTGATGCCAATATTTATGGAGAGAAGGTAAAAGATAAATTTTTCCATTGAGAACTTCAGGAATTACTTGAATATTAATCACAGACTAATTTCCTAAAGTGGAACTTGTGTTAGTTGACTACAGTGAGTTACTGAAGTGCCCTAGTCTTTGAAAATATGCCCTGGGATCTCTAATGATGGTAAGAAAAGGCTTCATTTTTTAGCTTATTTGGAAACAAACAAATAAATAAAAGTTGTTCCAGCAGTCTCCTTCTTTACTTCTTTGTTCAACTATAACCTTATTATCCCCATAAACCCTCATGAAGGGTCCTAGTGCAAAGTAACACTGACTTACTTGCTGGTTTATCTGTACTGTTCCTATAACCTACCCTGTGTGTATACAAAGTAAAGCAGCACACACTAAAGTTAATTCACAGAATCATAGAATTGTTCTGTTTGGAAGAGTCTTTTAAGATTATCAAGTCCAACCATTAAACCAGTATTGCCAGGTCACCACTAAACTGTGTCCCTAAGTGCCACATCTACATATCTTTTAAATCCCTCCAGGAATGGTGACTCCTATCACTTCCCTGGACAGCCTGTTCCAGTGCTTGACAATCCTTTCTCTGAATAAATTTTTCTTATTATCTAATCTAAACCCCCTCTGTGCAAATTTGAGGCTATTTCCTCTTGTCCTATTGCTTTTTACATGGCAGAATAAACTTCCACCTCCTTTCAGGTAGTTGTAGAGAGTGACAAGGTTACTACTCTGAGACTCCTTTTCTCCAGGCAAAAATTCCTAAACTGTTGGGTTGCAGTAGTACCCCATCAATACTTCACCACTCTTCCTAACTTACAGTCTGTTAGTAGAGGAGAAGAGAGACTGAATAAAGGAGAATCAAACAGGGAATGTGAGATCCCTGTATCAGGGATCTATGCATGATGCAGTCCAGTCTTCCTATCTCATTTCATCTACAGGTAGGTATCCAAACTGGACCAACTGAATCATGTTCTAGAAAAGGCTATTTCTTTTCACTGCTTACAAGGTTTGTGCAGTTTGATTGGAGATAAGGCTCACTGCAAGTTTCACTGACAATGTTTGGTGGCTTGTGCCTCTCTAATATCAACACATTTCTGTTTTTCTATATTTTAAATTTTCTGTCAAAGTTTTAACTTGAGCTCTGAACCAAGCAAGACCTTTTGTTTACCTGAATTCAGAAAAAAAGTGAATGCAAGAAATGGTCCAGAGTAATTATGTTTCCCTACAATATGGTGTCCCTCGAGGGACCAATATGCCCACTGCTATGAAATATCAAATCACAGTAACATTTATCTGCAGGAACTGAAGCCTTATACCATCAGTCCTTGCTTCAGAAATCAATAAGAGACAATGATGTTTAATATTTTATTGCTTTTTCTAGTACTGACTTTCTCAGCTTTGAATGAGTTACTAACTTCCAGTAAATCACAAAATCCAGATAAGCCAAAACAGGATTAAAAGCAATATTTTAGTCTCCATTGCCACAGCTTTCATTTAAGCTGCAATAGACAGGAGTTTATCAAGGTCCTGCCTAGAAGAGGGCAATCAGGCTTCCAATTCTTACCAGTTTTTACCTCTTCAAAATATACTTCCACTTCAAATATGTTTACTAAAAGAAAGAGCTTGCTGGATGTCCTGATGTCTATTGTTAAAGGGGTCAAAAACTAATTAATGTGCTAAAGGCTCACTCACTGTTAATGGGATTTGCTGTTCTACCTATCAAGTACTGCAATGCCACTTATTTTATCTCTTTTCAAGACAGATTTAGGTTTTCATCTGCATTTGGAATATATTCAGTTAGATTTAGTTTTTAGTCTTATCAAATTATTGTGAACTAAATAAAAAAAATCTGTAACATACAGAGTTTAAAACTGAGTTTCTTCTTCAATTTCTTACAAACACCAACACATAGAAATGACTCTGTGTCAACAGAAAACACATAATTTCTTGATCTTTCCATGCTCTACCATGAAGACTACATTAGTCAAATCAATCAGCATGTTGTGTGCCTCCTTGCCTTTCTACGATGCCAGGCATAGTTTATTACAGTGCCAGTTTGTTGATACCAGATTTTCAACTGTTCACTACTGTCTTTCACACTTTCTGTTCTGCAGCCTTCAGAAATCTCTTGGTTGCTAATCTGTAGGTAAACCATCACCAAATCCTCTCCCCCAGATCACAACAGAAATTAGTTTGTTGTCTGTTCTTACCCATCCCACCCCAAAGATAGATGGACACAGCCCTGAGTCTGCTCTCTTTCAAAACTCAAGATTCCAAACCTAATCATAAAACCTTTATATCTGTAATGGAAAGTTAATAAAGAATCACACACTGATCAGTTAAAAAAGGCAGTACATGAGGATCCAGACAACTAGGACTGTGTACAAAATAATTAATTTCTACTGTGTTTTTTCTTTCATTTATCTGGATAGATGTTGACTATTTCAAGTTTCATCTTGGTCTCCTTGTGCACCAATTAACTGTTGCTTCTACTTCAATCCACCTCTGTTGTTTATCTCCTTGGGTAATTTCTTGATTTCTATCTCTGTTTCTGGTTTCTATTTTGTGTATTTTCTCTCCCTTTATGACAGTTTGCAGACCCCTGAGATAAATTTTAATTATATTTAAATCAACACTGATATATAAAAACAGTGGTATGTAAGGATCAGATGTTCTATCATGACACGGGATTCTCGATTTACTAAGCTATGATGTTAACAAAATAAATCTCTTGTATGGCTTTTACTTCTGTAAAAAAGACTAGAGGTTAAATTAGTCTATAGAACAAAAGGTCACAGCATGATATTTTGCTGTAATTTCTTTAATTAGCATCTTACTGTTTCAATTGTCTGAATGCACTTCATGCTTTTAATGATAATGCTGCTCCTTGAGTCCCATGAACAGAAGGTAAACAAATTACCTGAAGGTCTCTGGTGTTGTATGTTTTTTTTTTTTCCCAGAACTCATACCTTTGCTTCAATTAAGCAACATTCAAGGTCTTCATTTTATATAATATTGTGAAAAGTAAACATAAGTTGTCGCAGTGATAACAACTTCGATCTATTTTAATCAATTAGCAGCTTGTGGTAATGATGGCTTTGAGAAACCACAGAAATTATTCAATGTCATTTTCACTGGAGTGAAAAGTATTGTTTCTCCTCCACAATACATCATTTTATAAGCTCATACCAGACACAGTAAAAATAACTCATGTCTGCATTTAGGGTAATATGGCATTTCTCCTCTCTATTCCCTAAAATGAAGAGAAACATCCAAATGACAATATTAACTTAATTTTTCCCTCTATTCACTCCGTAAAGTTATTTTGATAAATCTGAAAATACAAATGGTGTAGGAAAGAAATACATGCCTCAGGCTGGAGAATATCCATTTATTATCAGAGCCACCAAAGGCACCAAACCAAAAATAATCAAAACAAAAGAAAAAAAATCCAGAGCAGAGAAAAACAAAGAAAAAAAAAGAGAAAACACAGAAAAAATAAAATGTGGCTAGAAATTTTTGCTTTGTTTTTGAACATGGAGATCAATCCTACCTCCCCTTCCTCTAAACAAGAAAGATGACATGATGTCCATTAGGCTAATCTGGGGGAGTCTGAACAATCTACAGGTGTCACAGCGTGGCACAGCAGGTCACAGGGAAGCACAGGGAAACAGCAATCACAGCCTGGCTAACAGGGAGGACAAAAACATAAAAATGTCAGCTAATTTACAACTAATTTTCTACTTACTAAGTCTGTCCTTTATACAGTATTTTCAGGTTTGGGGTGTTTTGTTTTTTTTTCTTTTTCTTTTTCACTAAAATACTGCCTTCATCTGAGGACACTCACAGTTAGCATAGGTACATTTATTCTGGCTTCCGCAATACAACCTCAAGGGTGGTTCCTCAGAGTCAGACAGTCAGATTAATTAATGTATGACAATGTAGCCTTCTGTGATTTCCTTCATCTCTGCCACAGTTAGATGGCTCATAGCACATCTAAAAAACTTGATTTGCTATTAGCTAAGTTCCTAACATGCAGGCAGATCCAGAGAGAATTTTCTTTTTTTTTCTTAAATATAGAATCATAGAATGGCTTGTGTTGGAAGTGACCTTAAAGATTACCTAGTTCCAAACCCCCCCGCCATGGGCCGGGACACCTCCCACTAGACTAATTGCTCAAAGCCCCATCCAACCTCGTCTTGAATACATTCAGGGATGGAGCATCAACAACTTCCTTTGGCAACAGGTTCCAGTGTCTACCCTCAGAGTGAAGAACTTCTTCCCAATTTCTATTCTAAATCTACCTTCCTCCAGTTTAAAGCCATGACACCCTGTCCTATCACTCCATGCACTTGTAACAAGTCCCTCCCCAGATTTCTTGTAGGCCCCCTTCAGATACTGGAATATCAGATACAGAATAAGGGCCTGAAGGTGGAGCAAAAAGGTTGCAGGTTATTGTTGGCATTAAAAAAAACCCCACAAGGTAGATGAGTACAAAGGAGATAAATTTTAAATACATTTAAAAGGATCATATGGGGTTTTTTTCTGCTGCAGAAGAGGAAACATAACTGAAGGGAATAAAAGAGAGTGAAATGAATCCTCCACTCCACTCTGGCAGTGCCTATTTTCCATCCAGGAGGTAGCCTATATTCCTAGCTTAGACTAGACAGCTTTCTTCTACAAAGCCTAATCTAAGCAAACAAATCATACACTGTGATTTGTATTTTCTCGCACACCGCCCTAAAATCCATTGCAGAGGCAATATCTATGTGACATGTTGTTCACCTGGACTCCATGACATAGCAATGGTTCAGCAGGAGCACAAGTACTGACATAGTTGGCTATCAGTCTTCATTTTAAAAACTTGTGAAAATTTGAAAAGGATATGTAATATTCCTATCTTTTCTGGGTTATCTGAGTGCCCTACCTTTAAAGTGCTGTGGGATGCTGTGAAATACTTCACAAAACTGATTGTTGGGTTGCAAAAGTAGCTACAAGACAGTTCATAAGTAGTTGCTAAGTCCTTGGCTATGGAATTTATTTGCTGATTGCAAATGTTTCTTGGTGGCTTTTACTGTAGTGCTGCATTTTTATCACAGCCATTACAACTGCATATTTAAAAAAAAAAAATGCTTGGAAAAATATCAAAACCTAGACTTCTTTTTCCATTTTTATAATGAGTAGATATTGCAATGATTCTCACTGCAGATCAAAAAAAGGCTTCATTTCAATACTTTCTAAACATTGTATCTCTATGTCCATCCTTTTTAGACAGCAGTTTTTTCCCTTGCATTGACTTGCAAAATTAGCTAGATTAATAATAAATTTTTAAATTCATAACATAGGAGACTTTCACAAGTACAGAAATCCCTCTAGTACAGATCTATGTAACCATTGCTCCAACCAAACATGCTGCTTACAGGAACCAAATGAAAACTTGGTTCCATCAACTTCTCCATTCATTTGCCTGATCCTTACTCAAAAACATCAAAAAGATACCAGAAACCTTTGCTGAGATTAGATGTAATTTAAAAAGATGGGAGTTTTCTCTGACATGGTAAGAAAGCTTCTAATTATATGGCTATTTATTATCATTAATTTATTTCTATGTAACAGAGTGGAAATTTGCAGTTTCAAAGCTGACAAACCATTGTCAGTGAAGAAGTAATTAGCAGTACAATGTTTGCATCAACATGCTGAGTATCAGAGAAGATTGCAACAAGTGTAGAATAGTTTTTTTGCTAGGCATTGAGGCTACTGTGCAAATACATTCTGATGAAAGCATGCAGTTAGTAGCATATGAGTGGGAACAATGTCCATGTCACTGCACAAGAGTAACTTGACACACAGAGATTTCAATGGAACTGCAGGAAGAAAAGCTCCCCTGCTGAACTAAACATAGCTCACAGCTAAATAATAAATCAGAGCATGTAGTCAAGCATCCTGCAAAAGCACATTCAGTTCCCATATCTCTGCCACTTCATGTCTTTCCTATAAATTCTAATCCATGGCCAACAGTTGACACATGCATAGTTGAAGCAGACACCACAATGAAGATGTCTTAACAGAAGTATTTTGCTTAAACAGAACAATCAAGAATTTTACTAATAATTCATGAGACTATCTATAGTATAAGTACTGAGGGAAAAAAAAACAAAACAACAACCCCACCCCAAATAACAATAATAATAATAATAAAAAAAAANATCAAAACCAAACCAAACCAAACCAAAAACACAAAAAAACCACCAAGCACAGTATTGTGTTGTGATGTGGCTAAGAGTAGAAAAGTTGATGATCCTTTTATAGCAGCTTATGCAAGACTCCAAAGCTCACACATATTCTAAAAAATGAGTTTTATAACTATATGTGTAGATAGATATTTAGAACTGCGATTCTGAACCACAAGTTCTGTTTAGGTTCAGACAATCTGACAAGACTAAAGCAGCACTAGCTCCATCCCATGTAAACTCCTTTAATGTCAATGGCTGACTGGAGCAAGGACAGGTATTGTACACCCATCCCTCCCTTATCTTGTGAGTGGAATTATGTCATAATGGAAAGGCAATTCTGAATAGCACTAGTATTTATACACAAAACATCCCCACCTGCTTTCAAGGTCACTGAGTTAGAAAATACCAAATCCTTAACACTAAGACCAATAAAGTGTCCTACATGAAAAGTCTTTGCAGTATCTTAATCAAAATTTCATAACTATAGCTAAATAAGGTGAATATGCACAAAGAACTTCTAAACAGAAAATACTCAAATTGCAGGTACACATACATGGTTAGAAATATTGTACCCATTTAACATAATATTTCAGTGAGAAACTAGTGGAAGTTCTAAGTCTAGGATAAACCAGATGACATTTTATTTTTCTTTGCACCAGAAGAATATAATCCAATTCAGTGCTTCCATGATATTTATTATTATAGTCACTATTATAATATTTTTACATTTTTTTAATTCCAAGTCATACTATAGACTTTGATTCAAGTTAAAAAAAAAAAATCGCTAATACTATTACATGCTTAATACTAAATCCAGGCTTAATTCTTCACAAAATCAGGAACATAGCCTGCAACCATAAGCTTTGCCTACAAAACAGCAATGGTTATCTATGAAGATATTTATCTTATGTGAATCTGTTGCATATACAGAAAGCCCTTTTATGAAACATTAGAACAGTTAAAAGCATAACATGTTCCATTAAAAGTTTAAAACGATGAAATCAAAAATATAAAGCACCTTATAACAATACCTATGCTCCACTCCTCCAGCTACAATGGCACATGATTATAGATATGCTACATCACAGTCTGTTCTTTGTAACATTAATTTTTCCTTGTTTCCATCCTCTGTAGGCACCTCTTTAGTATATGCAAAATCTGTCTGTAGCAAACATTGGCTTGCCTGCATCACATTACATAGGTTACCATCAGAGAATGGTAACCTAAAAATAAGATACGTATTGAAAATTAAGACTTGAGGTTGTAATACACAGGGCACAGAGAAAACATACAGATAAATGAGAAGGTAGATAAAAGGATAATTGAGGGTAAAATTGCAACATTTAGATTTCTACTTGTGGAGAAAAACCACAAAAATAGATTCTTAATGAAAAAGTTTTCAGATTCTAGCCTTAAATTTGAAGTTTACTACAAAATATTTTCATTTTAACATACATAATATTTCAAAGTTTCAGTATACACAAGAAGACAGGTCCACATTTAGATATGTTACCATCCTTTTACAAGGAGATGAAGCCCATGAAACGTGTCGTGAAATTAAATACTTTTCCTAGGGTTGCAAAATATTATGAACTAGTCCTTTGACTTGCATTCCGCTCCATCTCCATTGAAAGGAATGTCCTTAAAATGCTCTTCAGTTATTACTTCTGGTATGTGTATATATATATATATATATACAGGCATTGAGGGAAAAAAAGATGATAACTGGGGGACTGGGAGGTAATATCATTAATGCTGTGGAAGAAAACATGGTGTGGAAATGCAGAGAAAGTGCCTGGTGGGACCGCATGGCTGACACACATCAATATCTTCTATGTTGCTAAAGGCTGATTTTGTCTGAAATCTACCTGGAATTATTCACCTGGAATTATTTCATCTCAATCTACTTTTAGTGCCTTGGGAACAGGTAAACTTGCTTCTCCAGCATTTTCTGTTCATTCATATTAATTATTGTTAAGACCTGCTAAAACACAAATACAACCCGACAGCTCCGGAATACATGTAAACCCTTAATAAAAAAGATAGAGAGAGGGAGGAGAGGGGGGAAAAGAAAACAACCAAATCCCACAAAACAGCACAAATGTCAAGGGAGATTGCTCACTGCCTGCTCAGGAGCAAGAGCATTACAGCCTCCCACACCTTAACTATCCGCCCAAACACATCCAACAAAACCAAAATTAGTCCTCCACAGTGCTCTGACTCAGACAAGGTACTTGGGGAATAGCCACTGAATTTAGCAGCAGAGGCTGTCTGTTTAGTACTTTACACTGGACTGAGCATTAGTGAGTCACTGCTGCTGTAACACAAACCAACTTGGAGACAGCATAAAGAGCAAAGGAGAAGAAAACAAGCCATAGCCAGCACGCAAGCAAAAATTGAAGCTGAAGGGTTATACAAGGTTTTTCTGTACAAGAGGTCAAGACGTAAAACATCAGATCTCTTTCGTTTTGGCTAGTGTTCCCTGCTAGCTCCTTGGTGGAAAGAAAAATCTTCAAAATGAATGTGTGACTTACTGAGATCTATAACAGGTCACACCACAAAAATATTTGAGAAAATACTCTTGAAACATAACCATCAATGAATTTCAGGTCTGTTAACTATATGTAAAGAAACACCTATTTTTCATTAGCAATGTCATAGATGAATGTAAAAAAGATGTTAATGGAGGAATCTAAAAGGTAACACCACTGTCCATCTTCATATGACCCACTGAACACTGTAATGACCACATTACTCTATGACAGGAACTCAGCTTCCTTCACTCTTCTTCCCACTATCTGCCCTTGTAAGACTACCACCGCACAGAAATACTTTCCCCTGTACTAATTCTATGGGACACAAATCCTTTTTTAGGTCTGATGATAATTTCAAAATTGATGAAGTCATAAGGGTGCATTATGGACACAGGAAAAGTACAAACACTGGTTTGTTCTAGTATTTAAAGAGAAAAAAAAAATCTAATTACTTCATGACTTATTTTAACATCACATGAAATGTAGCAATATAGGAACAATTAGATTTTCCATAATTATACCTGTCATATTTGCATAGAACAAAAATTATTGCCTAGGGGCAGTCTTAATTACTATCAAGTTGTGGGTGATTGAAGTTTTAATAAGAAATAGTGAATTGAAAATACATTAAATCCCCAAACAATTCTATATAGAAAGCAATCTTTGTCTCAGATTGTGATGAACCTTAAGACTGGCAGAAATTATCTTTTTATTAAAAAAGGAAAAACTTGAAATAGGTTAGTGATGTCACTGATAACTGAACATAGGCAAAATGTTCGAAATTCTATTTTAAGCTTTGTAAGGAATGAAGAAAGAAAGGAAACAAAACCCAAACAAAAGCAAAACCAAACAAAAGCAAAACCAAACAAACAAAAACACAACAAACCCACAAACAATCAAAACCAAACCAAAACACAAAACACCAACAATCAAAACACTCACATTCCCACTAGGAATTGAAACTGCTATCTTATAGAAGGCACAGTCAATGAAGGAACTGTTACACAAAAATTTTGGTTTTCTCATAACTAAACTAGACAGGTTAAACCACTTTGAATATATTATATTCTGTACTCATCTGTAACAGTGTCTTCTAAATTATTTCTATGTGTGAGTTCACTTTAAAATCAATATGGAAGTTCTTTAACTATTTTTAAAATTAATATTAAATAAAAATTAATTTCTCTGGAAGTCACAATCAAATGAAAACTGTTGAAACATACATGTAGATTCATTCCTCTCCCTTGGGAATCAATGCTGTACATCTTACTGATGGTGCTTATGTTTGGCAAAGATCACATCCATCAACTTGGAAGAAGAGACTGACAGGTGTTGTTTGCAAAGTATTGTGAGAATAGGTGCAGAGAATCTGAGCAGAGGCTTGCTTAGATAACTGAATGTCTGACTACTGGGGATTAGCAGAAGTGCAAGAACAGCTACTTACGCTCCAAATAGCCATCTACAGTACTTAATTCAGAGATGCCATGCCTAGTACATGTTCTCACAAATGGCTATACTTTTCTTGAGATGTCTTGAGATGTAAAGAAGATGGTGATGATGTTTAAATTTATACAAAGACCAATGGGAAAAGATTTTACTCTCATATGGCTGAGTACTATAAAAACTAAGGTCCAATTCCTCATGTGTTATTCCTCCTTCCTGGTTCCATGAATCCTCCATTCCTCCCACAGTAGCTTAGCAAAGGTAGGATGGAGGAATCACCAAGGTAGAATAGTGTATTTCCATTCAATTTAGTTTGTAATTAAGTGATCATACTATTCTTTTTGGGGGCGGGAGACAAACATAAATCTGCTTAGATGGAAGATAAGTTTGATCTCAGATTCCCGATTTTCTAGACAGCCATTTGACTTTTTCCAAATATATGAAAAAAGACAAACTTATGAAAAAAAACAATCCAAACACACAACAACAAAAACAAAACCAAAAAAGACACAAACCAAACAAAAGTCACATTATCTCTGTAGCTACTAATCCTAACTAGAAGATTTCAGTCTCTGATCTGAAGTAAATTAAGGTGTCATCTTGCAACGCAGACCCAAATGGCAACAGTCCAGACAGAGGACTTCAGTTGTATGACATCCTGTGCTTAGCACATCTAAATCAGTCTTTCAGCTGTGCTCATCTCATGTCCATATGCCAAAAGTAGAATTTCGACCTAGGTGACTCGGTGTTTCTGATGCCACCAGGATAGTCAGGTATGTGAAGATCAGGCATACCTTAGAGACTTTCCAGTCTTTGGAGCTAGTGCACTGAGAGTCTTCTTCCCACTGAACACTAGGAACAGACATGTAAACTTGTTCGTAGATAAAGTACTGGGGTCCACTTCCACCTCCACTTGAGTTTATAAATTTAATCCAAATGTACAGTAAATCTGATCCCTTTAAGAAACTAGTTGAAACTATCAATTTGTACCTGCTAAGCAGCTGCATAAAAGGGAGTGAAAGATGTTCCTGGACAGCCTTGGACTTTGAAGAAACCTCATCTTCATCACAGTGACACATCATAAAATGAGTCATCCCCTTTTTTCTTGAAGCTTTCCCATCAAAGGGAATCTTTTAATTCACTAAAACGATTAACATCAAAACACATGTGAAGTACCTCAGCCTCTGCTGATTAATAAAGCTTTTTGCAGGTAAAGCTTACATTTGTCTATCAGCTAATTTACAGCTGGATCACAGAAATTTAGAAATTGCAATTTAGAACTTCAGGAAATAGCACAAAACAGTTTATCATGCTGTTTTCCTTCAGCATATCTTTTTTTTCTGAGCTTTTCCACAGAGACTTATGGTGCAAGTAAATTTGCAGGGTTCTTGGGAAATTCTGCCTTTTTGTACTAACAAGTACAATCAAAGGTCAATGTTGCAAAGCAAGCTGACAGGAGCTCCCTTAAGGAAAGTTTTAACATGGAAATTCCACTAGAAAGTCTGAAAGGTGTGATAAAGGTGGCAGGTGATCACCTTAAACTGATAAGGGAGAAAAACTTATGAAAGAAACATGCCTAGTGAACATGCTACCTGAATCTGCTTCATACTTTCATGAAGACAGAGATTCATTATTTCTACTTAACTAGCTCTGCAGCAAGCTGTTTCCAAGGATTCAAGCCTTGCTGATCTGGTTCCTTTAAAGCGTACTTGGAAGAGTCCCAGATTTACCTGCATTCTTTCCCAACAGTCCCAATTAGCCACATGCCTGAAATCCTGGCACAAAGTGTGCTACCACAATGCTCAAGGAAAAAATTATATTCCAGGAAACAATTTGTTACACTACTGAACCCATCCTGTTAGCCAGTTCTACAGTGCATTTAAGGGTACTGTTATTAAGCTATATAATAAGCATCATGGGCTTGCTGTAAACGGCTAGCATAATATTCAGAAAACAAAATCCTTTACAGAAAGGAAAAAAAGATTGTTTGAAAGCAAAGACTATTCAACTACTTACTGTTCAATGTTAAGTTATCAAATTAGAAAACCAGTAGCCAACCCAAATGTGAGATTTTATCTTTTACTTGTGCAAAGAACCAGACTCTGAAACAGGTTTCAAATCAAATTCTAATGTCCATTCTGCAATTCAATAGGTTGTTACTGCAGCAAGAGTTCTATTGAAGTTGAATGTTAGTCTGATGTGTGTACATATTTCATCAGTCAAAACTGGCATTTCTAAATTTAAACTTACTCTGTCTCCACAGTAAAAGTTTATTGCACTTAGCTCAATCTCCCTAAAAATTTGACCAATAAAAGGTGGAAAAAACATCTGGAGAACATGGATAGTTTCCTTGTAGCAATGTATTTTAGTCTCTCATTAGGGGAAAACAAAAATAAAAATACTATCTTCCAAAGTAAAAATTACAACAAAAATAATGAAAACATTTGGATTTGCATAACATTTATTTAGAACTGATTTTTTTTTTTAATTTAAAATATTTTCATCTAGTTGTTATTGATTTACTGCTTACTTTCCATGCTGAGAAGTGCTTGTTTTAAAACCTACCCCTAAACATGTAGTTGCAGCATCTGAATGTTTTGTCATGTTCTTCTAGTCTTAGACCTGTGAAAGAATTATGTTTGATGTCAAAAAGAAATGAAAGAACTCATGTGCTGAAAGATGAATGTCCCATTCCATTCCATTCTAGTCTTGTCTGTTCCATTCCTGGTCATGTTACAGAAGGTGACCTGGAACATATTGCAAGCACCTCAGACATGGTAGTAGAACCTCTTGCACTGTACCTAAGCCTCTCTTCTTCCAAATACTTATATAAAATGATTAATGGGATAGAATTAGCTGCTACAAAACAGCATTCTCGGTAAAATACAGCTAAGGAGAGATTAGAAAAGCTAGGACTCTTTTTTTAGTGGACCAGAAGGCTGATAGCAGATATGGCTGAAGTGACACAGCAAATGACAAACTGTGATATACCAAATCTGGCAATACTGGATCAGAAACGACTCACTGCAACTAGTTAGAAATCAGTTGAAAACAGACAGGAGAAAATATTTTTTACCCATAAATAGAGAGATCATGGAACCATTTACTGACGGATGACATGGAGGCAGGTAGTACAGGCAGGTGAGGGGCTAGGCAAATTTATGGGTAAGTTCACTAAAAAATACAGACAGAAACATCAGAGATGTCCTCTTCAAAATTTCTAACCCAAAAGCTGAGAACATTGAGGGTTTACATGCATAGTGGACCACAGATACTGCTCAGGCTTGTATGTTTTCTTAACCAGCATCTCCTCACGCCAAAATCAGGGCAATACTGACTACACAGGCTACCTCAACCCAGCAGGGCTCTTCCTATGCTCTTATTCCATAGACTATCCCCTGGCCTCAACCATCACCCTCACTAAAAATTGAAGTCTTAGTATTTTGCTGGAGAGAGAAAAAAATCTTTGTGGACCTTGAAACTGGTGATAAACTTAACTAGCTAGCAGGAAAACACAATGGTTCTACTTTAATGAATAGATTTAATATCCCTTATACAGTATCAAACATCACCAACCTCATTCAATGCAGAACAGAGCTTTGATAAATCTGTAATTTCTCCCTTCCACGTAGCAGGAAATGAAGGAAAAGGAAAAACAAGGAAGATGAATGTGTGACAAAGGCACAGAAAAACAGAGGGCATATCAGATACTTCTTTCTCATGTTCCCTAATAAAACATCTGCCTTGCTCCATTTCCAACATTACACATTGATTATCAAAAGGAATGTTGCCATGAACACAGAGCAGGGGGAAATGGTAAGCCTGGAGACCCAAAAGACCTTCACCATTTTGTATGTAACCATTAGGACATTTTCCTTTTTAAATAATCTAGCTTTCACCTGCATTTGTGATTTAATTCTGTCCTCTGAAATGTAAATTGAACCAAATTACAATTCAAATATTCTGAGAACTTTCTAAAACTCAAAAAATTCTTACAGAAAATGTGACAATTCAAAAGAGTTGTCCTATACCTTTTTTTTTCATAAAAATGAAAATCCTCTTGTAAATTTTTAAAACTGTTTGTATTACTAATGCATTCTATCCACTAAAAAAAAATAGTTGTCTTTGATATGACTTTGATGTTTAAGGCTGCTAAAAGTATGGTGATTTCTAAAATTACTAGAAGCCATCATTGGCTAAGAAATCCTCTGGAAACACTACAAGTCAGATGGACTATGGTATGACAATCTACTTTGTAGAAACCCTCTTTATTATTTACTGTACAACTGTTATACAGAGTAGTCTAGAACATACAGTCTAAAATTATCTCATTCAAAGGCAATGTGTTTTTAGATAGTTGAATGTATTGTTAGAAATAGAACTGGAAATTTACAGTTTTCATAGCATATTTAGAAAATAGTGACTGTGCCTTGGACATGGGTACCCTGAAAAAATGAGGCGTTTACAAGGTGAAGTGAAATTTAATATGAGCTAGTGTGATGCTGTAGCAATAGCTGTGCACAGTCAGGTGTCAATGCTCTTAAGAAAAAGATAATGAGACAAGAGAAGATGCAGAAAAGAGTCCCAAAATTATCCATGACTTGGGAAAAAAGGCCTCACAAAAGCAGAATCTAAGCTCAGAGAGTTGTGTACAATACACAACTACTGTACAAGCTTATTTTTAAAGTTTGTGCCAGTTTGGACACTGAAAACATCACAACTCGTTCTTCTCAGTAATATATAACAGAGTTTTCAGCAATTATGTTGAGTTTTGATTTCACACAGGATTTAAAAATTTTAAAATTCAATTTTGCTGTGTTTGAAAATGTGACTGAAGGAAAGTTAAGAATCTTGGGAGGGTTGGCGACACAGCATTAGGGTATGGAAGACAACACTTGCAATGCCCAAAGAACTCCTATATTCTTCTTCTTCAGTCTGTTTCAACAGTCAATCTTTCATTAAACAAGACAAATTTGAGCAAATTAAACTACTAGAATGATATATTGTGATTTTGAAAAATGCATTGTTTTACCATGGAAAATCATTCTTCTGTAAAATTTCCAACTAGCCAGAGTGGAAAACAGTCCTACACAAATAAATACTTTGATGCATATCTTGTTTCTTGGGAATATAATGTGAATGGAAGTCATCAGACCAAGAAACAAGCAAGAAAGGAGAAGAGGCTGCCTGAGGGTAACCCTCTGCTAAGAAGGGTAGTAAAGCCCTGGAGACAGAAATTGGGACAAATCCAAGAAAAGTTACAACAGAAGTTTGGGTTGCATTGTTTTCTTTTTAACTCTGAGCATCTGAAGCTGAAAAAGTAAAGTTATAACCACAGGAAACCAAACGAGTTATCTGGAACATGATTTTACCTTTCACAGCTGCTACATACCACCACCACCCCCCCCCCAGCTTAGGGTAATGCTCACTTTAATGAGGNGTAATGCTCACTTTAATGAGGCTATGCACCTGCAGAACATGCTAACAAATGAAATTTCAGTATCCATAAACCTACACAAAGAATTCTGCTTGGAACAAACACAAGAAGAATCCCCACCCCAGCCTTATGAAAGCAACAAAGAGGCTATGCTATCAGTGACAGCTTACTGTGCAAGGGGAAAGAAAAGTTAAATTGTGAAACTGATCATCCGATAGTATTATTTGCTACAAGTTCTTTTAGCTTTCATCATCTCTAGCCACACTTACACACTCGAACTGCAATGCACACTGCTAGCAGGACAGAGATTCAGCAGGTGTCTCTCTAAGCTAGTGTACTAGATGCCATTTCAGCACAAAGTAGAGCTCAGGTCCACAAAAATCAAAATGAAGACTTACGGCTGTCTATGAGAATATGAGAAGTAGAAGGGATGACCCCCCCCGTTTATCTGTCAACAAGAATACAAGATCTGCACAAGGCAAATAAAGTAAACTGTGGAAAGAAAAAACATGGAAACAGGCAATATTTGTAAGAACTTTCATTTCAAGCCCTTTGATTTATTTTCCAGACTTTTATTACGCCTTGCAAAGCATGTAAGTTATGTGAATCTATCCTCTGAGGCATAATGTTGCATCTACACAACCTGGATTTCAGTTAATAAAACAAGACTCAAGGCAAGACAAGTGAAAACAAATTCAAATATCTGACATGTGGACAAGTTGACAAATGTCTGACTTCACAAGTGTCACATCTCACTAGTTGTCATTCCAAAACACATTTGCTTCAGCAAGTGCAACTGACTTACAAAAGAAGCCACATTTACATTTGAAGATTTAAGCAAGGTTCATACACTGGACTCAGTATTACAATCTAAAAAAAGCATATGTAAAACTTTTTTTGCTAGTGTGCAGATTTCCAGTGAAGGTAGTTTTGGAAGAAGTACAGTATCTGTCTTAAACTCACTTGCAAAGTTCCTGCCATATTTGAAGTTGCTATTTCTGCTGTTTGGACCAGCTCTAGCCATGGACCTGAAATCTAAACCTAATGTTGCAAAAAAGGAGATGACAATGTCTTTTCTGAATACTTGGAGGAAGCATCCAGAAGTAAAATTTAGAATTTTCCACCACAGTGAATTACTCAGTATGTAGAGAATTGATGGAGATATAAAAAGTAAACATATAAATAGACCTAGAGTCCTAACTCTGTAAAATTCTACCAAATACATAATGGAAAAGACTTTAATAAATATGACATACTGTCATGCAAAAACAGATGGTATGCATGATCTTATAGTCCTTATACAGAGAAAACTTTATTTTATTTGTATTTTTCCAAAACATCAGTATTTTTCTGGTAGGAAATTAGGACGATTAAAGCCATCTGGTTCATTATGCTGGTACACACTTTGTCTAATCTTGTCACTAAACATTTTTTCCTATAGCTGAAGAGATACCTCCAACTTGAAAGGAAAGATTACAATAAAATGATAAAATATTTTGAAATATTAAAGGGAAGAAAGAGCCACAGACTAAGAATTCCAAGGGGAAAATGAACATGTTAAAGTGAAAAACAACATAAAACCCAAGTATGTGGCACAAAAACATGCATAGACAAAGCTGCATTCATCTGTTTGAGCAGTGGTTTACTCTAGTTAATTTGCTCTTTTCCATCCATGTAGTCATGCTCTTCTTAGAAATCAGACCTGAAATTATTTTGGTAAATAACCCAGCACACAAAGTCCATTGCTGGCTCCTTTATGATGGTCAGCCTCTTGTATAACAGCTAACAAAGACATACTAACAAAATCCAGGAAAAGTGTTGCTTGCTGGGATGCTAACCACAATTGAAGCTATTTGCCTTCTCTTAATTTCTTCAGTCTGAGCCCTTTCCAACATGATTGTCTGACACTGCCTACAACTGGCAAGTGAGTCATCTGAAACCAAAAAATAGATGTAAAGAGAAAATAGCAATAAATTTATCAAGTGATGCTTCTTTCTGTACTGAAATTCATTTTTAAATTAGAGGAAGGGAAAGACATTCTCTCTTGATTAACCTTCTGTTACTACCATAACTCAATGATAAAACTGAGAACTCTCTCTGTTGATTCTATGGGATATCTCACACCCATGCACAAGGAACTAGTAGGAAACATCAGGTGCCCCCATGAACTCAAGACCTAGTGCATCAGTGTCTTCTAATAACAAAATCACAGTGTTTACTCCATCATTTGCAAAATATTGAGGGAAGTCAGAATCACAGATTGTGTTCAACTTTAGGAGAATCCAAACTACATCTCTGTAGAATGACCTGATTTACAGGCAAGGACTCCAGCACTCACTGCCTGAGAATAAGAATAGGAATAATTGGATTTAATGTATCTGAAGGGATGGTAATGAAAGTGGAGGGCAACAGTTATCATCAAGATGGGATTTTTGCACAGCCTTGTGATCAATGGACTTAAATGGGAAGGAAAAGAACTGAGCTGCAGATTTTCTTCCTTGTTTGGATGTTTTGTTTGTTTACATTTTAGATCAGAAGATAACAGCAAAAATATGTGTTTTCAGTATTGACACTGGAATATAGTTTAGATGTAATTTCAACATAAGCGTGCAACTGTGTCCAGATACAGATATATATACAGATATTATCAGCTCAGAGACATGGCCCAAGTCCTCACAGTGTGATTAGCTCTAAGCTTTAAATTGCCATAAAGAAGTGGTGGACTCCAATATGGCTTCTTTTGGAACTTCTAATGGCCCTCAGGAGACAGGTGGCTGAGTTGCAACAGAGCAATTTTATTAGACATTTATTCTAATTTTGTAGGTTTTGCAGGCTTCAGAAAAATTCCCAACCCTATTTAACTCCCCAGGAATCTCAAAATATGACACGTGTTTATTTAAGCTTCATAGTTGTATTGTGAGACACTGAAGCCTTATTTCAGGAGGGCAGGAAAATACTAAGAGATCTGGACACACTTGCACAGCTGCGTTGAAATTGCATCTAAACTAGAAGATAAACATTCTGAGCTCCTCATTCACAGACACAGTTGTGCACCTTGAGCATTTCCCATAGAAGGAACCTGTCTCCTAGCACACAATCTGTGCCTCAGTTTCCATGGAAACTCAGTTTCCTCAGTTTTCATAAGAAAGGCATAAAGGCTAGAATGAAGATATGGTGTCTTTGGTTGAGACGTCTGAAGAAATCTAGACAATAAGGTGCAAATCTGCACATAATTAGTCTTTGTGCACATGCAGCCCAAGAAACCAAGGTTATTGTCAAGTGCCTTCCCTTAAATGACCTTAATGTAAGAGTTTAAAAGTTAAAAGCAAAACTAAATGATCTCACAGCAAAACAAAGAAATATTAAGCAGGAATTTGGCAGTGAAAATATTAATGTCTCTCGTAATCCAGTGAAGAGTATTTTAGTGGATATTGAGTATTTGGTTTACACAAATGGTTGTGGGATATGGGAAGTAATGGAAGAACAGGTTCTTAAGAAATCACTCTGACCGTATATCATGGTGTTGACAATAAAGTGCTGATACTGAGGCTTTCCAGAAAGAGGTATTTCACTGTGGAAAAGAAGATTTGCAGGGGAATATGCATACATCTTAGTTTTGGATAGGAGGACAAGTAGGATTCATGTCAAAGTATCTAAAAACAAGTAGCCAATGGTTAAATAATTTAGAAATGCAAAAGGGATAATTTCTGGTGATCTTGATCCTGTTACCAGAATTTTCTGCAGGCTGTGCTTATAAAGACTGATAATAGGTGTTTTTCATTCCTCATTTGCTATCTTAACTTTAATTTTCTGTTACCTAAAATATCCATACTTGCTTACAATTTAAATATATCAGCAAAAATAAGCAAGAAGTTAAAACTGAAGATTTTCCTGCCATAGAAGATCAAAGATGCTCGCCGATACCTAATGAGCAATGGGCAGCTCAGTTGGGCAGAGGAAGGGGCTTCTGAGATAACAACTTCTCACTGCAGAAGAGTGAAGCTGCACCTTAGATTTAGTATGCAACTTTTAAGATAAGTCATATTTCATTTCCCTTACAACATAATATGTGAACAAAACAAAGCCCCAACACATCCTTTTGCAAAACATTGGAAAATAAATCAACCCCCTCTTCACTACAACCTCCTTTCAGGTAGTTTTAGAGAGCAATCAAGTCTCCTCTTAGCCTCCTTTTTTCCAGGCTAAACAACCCCAGTTCTCTCAGCCAATCCTCATAAGACTTGTTCCCTGGACCCTTCACCAGCTTTATTGTTCTTCCTTGGATGTGCTCTAGCACTTCACTGTCTTTCTTGTAGTGAGGGACCCAAAACTGAACACCTTATTGGAGGTGTGACCTCACCAGTGCCAAGTACAGGGGTACAACTTCCACCTCTTTGAGGATGAATTTACTCAGTATAAAGTGGCAAGACTGATAAAGATGTGATGCAGAAGTCTTGGTGACATGCATCTTGAAATGATGGCATGCAGCTAAAAATAAGAAGTATTGTACCTTCATTGCAGCCCTGGCAGTAATGGCAACCCCAAGCATTAAAGACATCATGAGTCACATCCTCTAAAATTAAAAAAAAATTGTTTTAAAGTCATAAGACTTCAACCATTAATACATCTGAAGGACATTTTATATGCCTTCAAGATAGACTGAATTGATAATTTAAAATTATCTGAGAAGTTCTGAAGACTACAAGACTTCATCTAAAAAAAGAGCAATCGGACTGAAGGAACATCCTTCACTTTAATCTTCTTTTACATAAGGGAACTGAATTATATTACCCTTTTCTAAAAGTGACCAAGGGCTTGCCTAAAATGAGGTAGGCACCCTTCTTGTACATTCCCAAAATTGTTCTAGAATATTTTCTAAATTAATATGAAGTATTTAATTTTCTTAAAGCTTTAAGATCGAACCACCCCTGACATACACAAAGAAGGCTAGTCCTCAGGAAAGTGTACAGTAGCAGTTTCACTCTCAGACTGATTCTTCAGCTGCATTGAAACAGTACTGATAAAAGGACTGCTTGAGTGGGACTCTCCAACTCTCCCAACTTTACACACCTACAGTATAGATATTTATATCCAGGCTCCTCTGACAGAGAAAAAATGAACTAAGTACTTCTGGGTTGTAGTTCATTCCATTTTAAAGTTTTATTCAGAACACGTCTGGTTGATCCTGACTGAGAAGTCATTCCACTGAACAAAAAAGGAGCTTAGGACAACCAGCCGAGTAGATGTCTACACTTAGGTGAACTAATGCCTCTTTCTTCTCTTTCACTTTAAATGACATATACAAACTCATCTGCAAGTCTATGTGTATATGTAATTGCTCAGGGAATCCCAGCCTGCTATTCCATCCTTTAAACCTATTTCTAATAGCTCAGCTCTGTATAAAGCACATTTATAAATTCATCCAGATTCCCCCTGTGCATGTTTGGTCAGTATCTGATGAAAAGCACTTGAAACTCTTATATGAGTCAGAGTGATGTGAGTAGGAATCATAAGAAACAATTATCCAGGTTTGTTGTCTTATGGGATGGAACAGAAAGGCACTGCTGGTAGAAGTACTTTACAGAAATAACTACCTCTTATTTAAAGTATAAAGATATTCAGAATGGTCTTCACATTAATAGTTCAGGATTAACTTTCCTGATACGAAACCAGACTGAAATACAGAATAAATTAGAAAGTCAGAAATAGGATAGGCATATATATTAATCTGATTCACACTTGGCTGCATTTGTTGAAGGAGAAGAACTAGTTGCTACCATCAAGAAAGACTGAGTAACTAAAAAGACGAAGAGACCAAATATCAACAGATGTAGTTAGCAATAATACCAAAATGAATATTGTTACTTCAAAGATACCATTATTTTTTAATTGCATTTAAAAAAAGCTCTACTTGTTGTTTCCCCAAGATCACTACTGACTCTACTGACTGTAGAGTACAGTGATCTTCAAGTCACAAACATTCATGTGCGTCACTTAAGAGGAATATTTTCCAATCTATTTATAACTTGATTTGTTAGTTGGCCATGTTTCCTAATCTGTCTGTCAATATTATAAGCATCTATCCTGTGCCAACGAACTAATAAGTTCACTTTCTACCATGAAGTCGCAAGCCATCTTTCTACATGTCATGTCTTGTACACATCAGGCTGACACCGCCTGCAAGTGTATAGGCAGCAAAAATAACAATAAACTCATGTTTCAGTAATAAATAAAGATACTGGGTTTAATGCTAAACAGAAAACCTAACCCATTATTACTCACCACCAAGGCTTTAGACCTGTTACTCAGAAGTTTTTCAATGTCTCTGGCTGCAATTTCCACTAACTGACGAGGGTTGTTGGCTTCTACAGTATACAAATCTCTGTATTTCAAATAGATCTGCAAGAGGAAAAAATACAAATAAATCAAAACAGCAACAGACATTCAAAATACTTTAAGTGACATGACTGAATAGGCATCAAGATGTCCTCAGTGCTTACTGAAGAGCTCCAGAAAGACTTTTGCTGCTAAAATCCAAATATGCCTTGTGAAAGAAATACTTCACCTTTTTCTCTAAGAGGTAGAACACTAAAATCCACTAAAAATCACTTAATACATCTTCAAAACCACTAAAAAATCATTCAATAAATCTCTAAAACTGACTGTTTCTGATGACATACTTTTGAGCATTCCTAAGTGCTCAAGGAATTTGATTCCCATAGAGTGCTGAGAGGAAAGTGAAATGCTTTAAAGTGACTGAAGTTGAAATCAAATAGTTACTGCTGAATGTAATTGCACCTTGAATGCTGAACAACAAACATACTATTTGAAGTAAATCATTTAAGTTATGTTTATGGGTCTCTGAGCAACATGCCCTAGGTAGTGATGTCCCTACTTGCGTAGGGAGGTTGGACCTGATGACCTCTAGAGGTCCCTTCGAGCCTAAAACATCCTATGATGCTAGGATACTATGCTAATGTAGTCGATTTAATTCCTTTTCTATTCATATTTTAGTATTAGCATTCATGTGGAAAGAAAAGAAAGAGGAAGAAAACAAATATGGGGAAAAACAAGGGAAAAAAGGGGGAAAAAAAGGACAAATGGGGAAAAACTGAAAGGGGAAAAATGATGCAGGGAAGAAGGGAAAGGAATTATGTTTCTCCTCTATCTATAAAGGTTATATTTAGTGAGGAGCCATTACCTGTTTCCAAAGCAGAACATGTCCATAAAGGAGATAATTTTATTTGTTAAAGCCACTACAAGCAAATGCACACAACCCCAAGAAGTATAGAAGGAAAACAGCAGCACAAAAACCATTTGCTTATCTCTGTCCTACTTGAACTGGATAAAAGAAAAAAATGCATTATTAGGAAAAAAAAAAAAAAGTGGATACCTTATGGCTAGATGGGCAAATGAGGAAAACTAATTTATGTAACCACCAGATGGCTTGCATTTACTCAAGTCCTCTGCCCCTCCCCATCGCTGCCTGGTGGGGGCTGTGCTGTCTCCCAGGGAGCAATTCCAGGCACAGGCAGGAACGGGTCCAGCACTAATGCACTGGCAGACATCCAGCACAAGAACTGAGAAACTACAGACCAGACTGAGTCTACCAGGCCCGCTAGGTTTCTTGAGTTAAAACTGTGGAGACGTTAAAGAAACTCATCAAAATATGTCTCTGGTTCTTGTAGCTAATGGGTATTTATCACAAATAAATTTTTGATAAATACAGTTATTGCTGTGAATTTTTATCAGGCATGTCTCATAAGCTGTCATAGGTTTTCATCACTTTTGAATTTCACAACAGTTATGTTGGGGTTTGATTTTATTCCTTCAGAAGCACAGTCTTTTCTATGCACCAGTAAGTGACTAATGGGAATACAAATATGCTTTAAATTCTTCCTATAATAGCAATTATTTTAAAAAAGCAAAGATCATGAGCAGAAAACCACTACAAAAGAAGGTAAGTTTCTGATGAACTCAGATGATTCTTTGGATATTTTTCAGGTTCTTGATTTTCAAAATCATAGAAAAAAATCCAGAAAATTAATGTGAGGTATAACCAAATTATTTTTTTTTTTCCCCTTTAAGGACAGATCATAATAGTAGAAATGGTAATTAGGCCAATTATTAATCAACAAAATTGGAAATAATGACATTTTCTACTACAACAGATCACCACAGAGTTTCTTACATTTTTCTCTGAAACAGATTAAATTTGCACAGTCAGCAATGGGATTCTGAGTTAAATTAACTGTAGAGCCCAGAAAAGCCCTGCAGTCCTACAGGAAGACAAGAGAAGAGATCAGTTTTATAGATACAGATGGTTTGAATCAAGAATGGAAATTTCAAAGGACCATCTAAACTGGAATGATCATCAAGTCTGGAAAAACTCTAAGGTTTTTCCATCATCAGCAAATAGTCACCCTGATCACATACGGAACAGACACTGGAGTGAGGATGTTACCAGGTGTTCGCATCTTATCCTTTGATGAGAAATTTGGTGCCAAATTATTTAGACTTCTATCGTGACTGTGGGAAGTACATCTGCAGCAAAAGTTACTAAATTTGTAGAAAAAGAGTCACAAGATTTTGCAAATAGGCTAGGAAAAAAATAAAAAAATCAGAAAAGCTTTTAAATAAGGAATCCCAGGCCCTGGAAGGAAGAGTGAAAGCTTGGAGGGAGGAATTGATAACTGGTATGGAAAATTTGCACTTTTATCCCTGTATCTAATCCATTGTTACATCCAACATATGCTTCTATAAACCTCAATTGGAAAGTACTCAAAATTTTCACACACCCCAACTTCCCTATAGGGAAGTTGTTCAGTACCTTTATAGCAGGTGTTCTGGGTCCTATCACCCAGAAAGCCTTACTCCAAGGATAGCTTCACAAGCTGTCATTTGTCAGTGATTAAAAAAAAACCTGAGGTAAATAATTCAGCACACTCCCCCCCCCCAAATTCTACTCTTGCAGAAGATCCCCCACAGAGTTGAGTCAGTGACACTCTTCCTTCTCTTCTTCGCTTTATTCCATAACAGGTCTCAGACTACCTATCTCCTCTGCTTCTGCTACCAGTGGAAGATTTATCCTGTAAGTTCCTAAACAAAAGGCATCAAAAATAACTTAGAACTTCAGACACTTCTTTATTTTCATGAAGTGTGAAACCCATCTCAACTACCAAGGAGCAGTGTAAGAAATATTCACTAATTATTTAAGAGCAGCGTACATAATTTATTTGTTGTCTGCTCCCCTTTCCTTTAATTCAGCTGTAGCACTGCAGCAGTTCAGCACAACAACGCATGGGGAAATGATACACGCTTCAGGGTTTGGCACCCTGTGACAAACCCTTCATTCTCCAAGCCTCCCACCTAGCAGTCAGACACAATTAGCAAAATCTCATCACAAACAGTCATAAAGGTCTTATCAGCAAAGGGGTGTTCATTTGTCATTTAAAATGCAATTTGGCAGGCTCCATGGCTTGTTAAGAAGAGCTAATTTGAATACATTTTATTAAATTGCTTTGACTGAGTGAATGCAAGTTTCTGTTGGCTTTTACATCCAAAATCATTTTTAGTACTTTAACCACTAATATTTTGCTAAAAGCTCTCCAAATTGTCAGGAAAACCTTACCACTTCTCACAGAATAAAGCCTCATCGCATGACTAAGTAAAATCTGTAAGGTCACAGCACAAAAAAAATTCTTTAATATTTCTCTGAAGTCAATTACCATGAACTTCTTTATTCAAGCAAGAATGTATTAAAATTGCTTTCTAAATGTTGAATACTTATTCTGGTATAATGAACTGCAAGGCTTTAGGGGGGGAGAATGTGATGGGGACAATCACTTCAGGATGAAACAACACAAGGACAATAGTTGAATGTGGTAAAGATTAGAAAAACTGCCAGTGCCTCAGCAGAGCATGCCCCTCTCCACACAGTCGTCAAGGACACATTTCTAAATTTCTTGCAAAGAGACATTCTTCTTGTTTTCTATAAGACTCATGAGGGAAAGTAAAACATTTCTGTACAAACTGAGAGAGAATGAAAGATGCACCTTCTTTCCATCATTCTTGCCACATTGTGGAAGGCACTGGGGACTGCTCTAAGACTGAGATTTTCTTTAAATGGCCCTCATGCTTTAATACAGTCAGAAAAAGTTACTGAGAGTAATAAATTATCTGTGCTTTGGATCTGTGGTCTTGGCACTGTTTACACAGACTGTCCAAACAACAAAGAACAATAATTCATGTTGAATTATTCTAAACTGCAATAGAATTCCTTTGCCTACCTTTTGTTTGTTTTTTTTTTAAACTCTCAGTCTCCCAGTTTAATTAAAAAACAGCCTTTTCTTCAGGTAGTGGCAACCTGGCTGAGGGCCCAAACATGAGACATGAACATGTAAATCTCAGTTGCATCACCAAATACTTTCATAGACATAGAAATCTCATGAGACAAGAGTTTCAGAAGTTCAAGTCCAGAATTTCAAAATTTAACCAAACCTACTGTATCTTTTCCTACCTTGAAATATGCTTTGGAATAGAGAAACACCTCAATAATCCCAGTAATACCTATCTACACAATGTAGAAGTATTGATGATTTTGTTATTTCAATACTACTTTCAAGATCACTTAGCTCAACTATGCTGATGGGACACCTCTGTCAATGATCAACGCTTTCTAATCAGTCTAGACCAACTGGAGATTATCATGATGCTCAGATACTACTGAACCTCGAACCTCAAATCAACCAAAACTGTGTGATAGGTCTTCCATCAACTTTTCCGAAAGCGATTACACCAAAATTTCAGAGTGCCTCTGAAATCTTGACCTAGGTTTTATAGGCTTATATACTAAAAAATTATCTTATGTAATAAATTTTAAAAACAACTCAGAAGAGAGCAAAACTTAGAGGTTTTGTAAACTACTCTCTTTCTGTCCACTCCCTGTTTTGGGGGAGGTTCATCTATGGCTAATTGCCCCTGATCCTCCCAAAACCTCTTCAGGTACTGGAAGGTTGTTATTAGGTCTCCCTTCTCCCTGGAGCCTTCTCTTCTCCAGGCTGAACAATCCCAGCTCCCTCAGCCTGTCCTCATAGGAGAGGTGCTCCAGCCCCCTGATGATCTTCATGGCCCTCCTCTGGACCTGCTCCATCAGGCCCATGTCCTTCCTGTGCTGAGGGCTCCAGAGCTGGACACAGTATTCTGGGTGAGGTCTGACCAAAGCAGAGTAGAGTGGCAGAATCACCTCTCTTCATCTGCTGGCCACACTTCTTTTGATGCAGTCCAGGATGCGATTGGCCTTCTGGGCTGCAAGCACACATTGGCTGCTCATGTCCAGCACCCTAAGTCCTTTTCTGCAGGGCTGCTCTCTGTTGCCTCTTCCCCAAGCTTGTATTGATAGTGGGGATTGTTCTGGCCCAGGTGAAGGACCCTGCACTTCCTCCTGTTGAACCTCATGAGGTTCACCTGGGCCTACGTCTCCAGCTTGTCTAGGTCATTCCGGATGACATCACATCCCTCTGGTGTATGGACAGCACCACTCAGCTTGGTGTCACCTGCAATCTTGCTGATGGTGCAACTGATTGAAATGTAACTGATTGAAATGTTAAACAAGACTGGTCCCAGTACAGACCCCTGAGGGACACCACTTGTCACTGTTCTCCATCTGGACATTGACCACTACGCTGTTCTGCATGCAGTCATCCAGCCAATTCCTTATCCACTGAACAGTCCACCCATCAAATCTGTATCTCTCCAACTTGTCGAATAGGATGTTGTGGGGGACCATGTCAAAGGACTTGCAGAAGTCCATATAAATCACATCCATAGGTCATCCTTTGTCCACTGATGCAGTCACGCTGTCATAGAAAGCCACTAGTTTTGTCAGGCGAGATTGCCCCTTAGTGAAGCCATGATGGCTGTCTTCAATCACTTCCCTGTCCTCCATATGCCTTACCAGACCTTCTAGGTGAATCTGCTCTATGATCTTCCCAGGCACAGAGGTGAGACTGACAGGTGGGTAGTTCCCAGGGTTCTCATTTCTATCCTTTTTAAAGATAGGTGTAACATGTCCCCTCTTCCAGTCACTAAGTGACTTCACCACTTTGATTCCTGCCTTGAAGCAGGGCCATTTGACAGACAACCAAATGTAAGAAGAAATCTAGGGAGCATAAGTCAGAAAACAGAAATAATCATTCCAATTCATGTGAGAGATTATTATTGCTACCTTTTTGTATTGTAGATTATTTTCCTTCAACTCAAATTTTTAGTAGTCAAAACCAACTATACAAACTGCCCAGAGGCAGCAAATTCTACCTTCATACTACTGCATCCAATTTCCAAAGTTATACTAATACTTTCTATTTCTAACACATGGCAGAGATGTTTTTTCGCACAAAACATTTCTTTGAATCACAAGTGATCCATTGTTGAACACATACTAAAATGCTCTAAAATGCTCCTTCCCAAGGATGATTCTGTATGTTCAAAGAAATGAGTCTGAGTATTTTAAATATGTCTTACTCTCTGCTACATGATATACAAATCAGATTACAGCTGCTCCCTAGCAACTCACAGATGCCTTCATTCTTGAAATTCATGGCAACAACACAAAGTTAAAAAACATACCAACAGTTTTCTGTAGCTGTTGCTTTTCAGAATCACTTGCCCGATCACTGGCTGCTGTAAAGGCCTGGGATGACAAGTGACAGGGAAGCTGACAGCTTGAAAACCATGACATATCATAGTAATGATGTGCACATTAGGAAAAAATTATCAGAGCTGAATCATTCTCAAGTAATACATTCATGCTGAATTGTGCAAGATGCTGGGAACACTTATGCCTCAGTTAACATCAGAGAGAGTATAAGTGACAGAGTCAATTGGCTCATTCAGGTCTCTACTCAAAGGAAAGCAGATAATCAGGTATACTTGGTAGGATGGATTCATCAGACACTCTTAACTGTTGATAATTAACAAAGTAGTCTAAAGGACTTAAAAATTAAGAAGTAATTTTTGTAATTGCCACTTTCATAACCTTCATGAGTTCAGCTCTGTACCTCTGTTACTGTATAACCACCAAAACCAGGTCTAAATAACCCCCTTTGTTAAGATAAATGTATTTTAAGCATTAAATTTTGTTTCATAGTGATAGTATTAAATAACAAGGCTACATCTTTATTGGTTTCACAGCAGTTTTAGCTCAGGGTTTTAGCTGAGACTGGATAAGAACCCAAAAATCTCAACTCCTGATGAATACTACATGTACAAGTGAATCTTTCTTGTAACAGAAGAAGATTAGGAAGAAAATGTTTCAAGGTTTTGCTGTGGTTTTGCCATATTCTGAGGTGGCACCTATGTAATTCTTCACATTCTCATATCTATAGGAAATTTTGTCCTGACTCAGCATCTCTTAATGCAATTTAACACCTACTGAATCTGTCCCCAAAGGTAATTTTAAGTTGTAGAGAACTAGCAGAGTTGTTCAGGTGTTTTACTAACCACAGGACTTGGAAACTAGCTCTACTGTTTGGGGTTTTTTTGTTGGTTTTGGTGCGCATGAGTTTTTTCAAGGAAAATCTTTAATTCTTTCAGCTTCTACAAAAACTATCTGAACATAAGCACCAATAGGGCAGATTTTATTAGTCTTAAAGCCAATGGAAAGTTATAAATGACCTGAGAACAGTGTTTTGCTTCAAGATTATCCAGATCACCAAACAGTAATTAAAACTATGGCAGTAATTTCAGGACATCCCTTCCCTTGAGCCTGACCAAACTTTGTTAATGCAGCCACCTATTCTTAATGACTTACAGATGACTTTGTTTGCTGGAGGAAGGAACTCTTTAAAATGCCAGTTTATAGCTAAGGGAGCACAGGGAGAGTAGCATCTGCAAATAATAAATGATGCTCCCCATGTTTTGGCAATTTCTTAATTTCCACTTGGATTACAAAGAGAACTTACAGATATGTCTTCAAATTTCCCAGCCTACATTTTTAAAAGTGATTTAAATTTCTAGCATCTCAACATTGGTTAGCAAGGAGTAAATTCAATAGAAATTACTTTGAAGGATTCTATTTTTAATGCCTACAGCTCTGATATTTGGCTGCTTATAGAACATAGCAGTAGCAGTGTTATGCCCCAAGTGGGAGATACTTTTAAAAATATTTAAAAAAAAATAAATAAATCTGCTACTGTACTTTGGGAATCTCGAACCCTTCTAACCCATCTCTTCCATTATTTTAATTCTGGTAAATGGACTCTAGCTTCTCAATGAATGCATGAAATACCCATGTGTCACTGTACCAATTCTTTCATAATTCCATTCTAAAAGTAATCCTGACCTCATTTCCCTTCATCACACCCCACTCAAACAGCAAACTGGTGTCCTCACCTTAGGGATGAGGCAAAGGACCCAAGCGTAAATAGTGTAAAATTATCCAAATTATTCTTAGAAAGAATTGAAGTATTTCAGAGCACCAGCCTTGTACACAGACCACTCAGACAAATTTTCTGATGAACTATTTTATTATACTTTACTGAGGTCATTGGAACAAAAAAGAGCTGCTTCTTTGATTTCAGATTTTTGCTCATTCTTCTCCTTAGAAAAACGATGTAGTAAAATTGCACTTTTGCAGAAAACTGCTGTTGTATACCTACCAGAACCATTCATACAAATGACCTGAACTCAGGGAACTTTCAGCAAATATAAAACTGGTAACCCAAACAGGATACAAGAAGTCCTTCCACAACTTCAAAACACTGGCCTTGTTTAAACATTCATTTCAAGATGACACCAAAATTTAGTTGCACTTGTTTTTATATGGGTAAAATTCTTCTTTATTTTATTTTATTTTATGTTATGTTAAAAAAAAAGTCGTCTTTCAGTCTTTTGTTCCATTGAGGTCAATAAAAAGAGACAAAAGGAGAAAAGAGAGGATACAATACTTTTCTGACTTTTGAGATCAGTCATAGTGAAACTCACTGGGTGGCATAATCTATTTAATGAACATGAGTTTCCTTACGTCCCATATTTGATTCATTTGAGCACTTATTTTTCTTTCTTACAGAACTGGAGGGCACTCAGTGAACAGCTTTGCATTTATACAAGCGTTACGGTATTAGTTACATTTTCCATTTTCAGAGGTGAGGAAGGATGAAGACCATGCACCAATATATTAATATTTTACAGGTTATAAATCTGAAGTGTCTTAAAATTCAGGGTCAAAAGAGTGATTCTTAAGAATCTATAATAAGCAGAACATTCAAATGAAATCCAGACTTATGAAGTCCATAGACAAGACCTCCAGAGAAATGTAAATCAAATGTATTTATTTGGCTTATTTTTCTTAAAATCAAACCATCTTTAAAAAAAAAAAAAAAAATCAAGTTCTTGCATTTCTTCTTTGTATTTTTCTTAATCATAAAATTCTCAATTACTTCAATTTCAACAAGAGTGAATGTAGTATATTCTGGAATGTGGCCATATGTCCCTTTGGTCCATCTGGTAGCTCATCAGAGAATAGCATGAGATACAAACCCCCTTCCCTTTGGGTAAAGCATTTTCCAACTAAATCCAACCTGATAAACACAGTATTAAAAAAAAAATAAAGCTGGTAAAAGTACATGGAAATGTCAATTGTATGGATGAGCTTAATTTTTCCAATAATTAATTCCAAATTTATATAAAGCCTTTGCTAATATATCTCATTAACTTTGATTTTAAAGAAAGAGCCCCCTAACAATCATGCCAATCCCATAAAAAAATAATGCGAACAAAATGTTTACTGCTAACTTGTGTGACAAACTGCCTTTTGCAACAAGAATTTCAGACCACCTGCGACAGTCAGTAAGATGCACCCAGGTATAAATTTTACATTATGTTCAAGTAAGCTGTTAAAGTTTCCCCTTGCACAGACCTTTCTATACAGTTAATGTAGAGAAGGAAAGCTATATATGACAGCTTCTATAGTTAGTAAGTTAGTGGCTCTACAAAGGCTCTAAAACACAACACTAACCTAGCTAAAAACTGTAAGGAATCCAACAGATAATTACCTCTAGGTTATAAATCTTGCTGGCAGAAGGAAGCTTTCCTGAACATCCCTGCTCCAGGGCAGTTCTCTTACAAGTCCAGACCAGTTGCTCCTACAAGTCACTCAGTTAAACTCTAGAGACTGATCCAAGATCTTAAAAGCTAAAAGCATGAACTGGGAATCTGCTGCCAATCTGAGTGCTTCAGCAGACTCACACCATCTGTGCATTAGGCACAGGGAACTCACATTGAGCAATGGATGAAATGTGTTCATGCAGAACCTCGGCTACATGTTCAGCAAGAAAGATCTAATTATTATAAAACAGTATTCATGAGATAAAATAAATACAAGTTTTCTAACAGTTTCTGATGGACTCATTCTGTGAATGGAGCTCATCACCACATACCAAATATCCATATGTAGCTCTCTTGCATTCTGGAGGAAGAAAAGGTGTTTCTATCTCAGTATGACTATCATTTTAAAGGCCAAGTCAGTCTATATGAGTTCACTCTACAGTTCCTGGGACTGTAATAACAACATGCCTTATGAACATCATGCATGGTTTGGTTTTGCAGCAATATATCAAAAAGGAAACAGATTCAGAGAATAGATTTCCTTGGAACTGCCTCTCTATCTGCTGTTTCATTCATTATGCCATTGCTTGAAAAGGTTACACTGTACAAGATGGCTTTTTTTTTTGCTGTAACAGTCCTAGTGTAGCTCTGGTGTTTGTCACATCAAAGCTTAACATAGACTCACATTTTTAATACAATGTTTATGTAAAAGGATTCTTTTCAATCCAATTGGAACAGACTAGCTTGTTCATTGCTATAAGGCATGTCTTCTACTCTAAGGTCTTCCTTTCTGGGTCCTGCAGGGATCTCTCCCTCCTCTCCCCTCTCCCTATGGGTATTTTACGAGCTGGAAATCAGAATAATACTTCTTATAGTTCATTAGATTAAAAGAGCTGTCAGTTAGCTTAGTCATGGGTCTCTGCTGTGAAAGGTCTATGTAAAAATGGAAGTTGAGCATAATTCTATCAAAATGGGACTATGCATTTACTTAATTCTGTAGTTCAGTAGACTCTTCACCTATTTTTCCTGCATGCTGAGGTAAATGTTTGTAGGTAAAGAATGTGACTTTGAACTTTGCAGTTTTTGTCTTTACTAAGACAGAATGCCAACAGATAAATGATGTTAATGAGATCATACTCATCCTCAGTATTTATTTTGCTAGATGGATTTTAAAATTCTATTCAGCTGCTGTCTATTCTTTCATATTTTTTTCTGTCTATTTGCTCTGTAGAAACTGCATATCATTCACACCAGAGCAGCTTCATAACACCTGTCAGCACAGAGTTCATGAGTTACATGAACCTCTTTAAGTCAAAAGCACAGTTACAAGACTGTTTCATTGCTTGTGGTCTTTTTTAAAATTTATTTACAACTACAGTATTTATAACATTAAAGAATATATACTACACTGTGTCTTCATTGAGAGACATTTAAAGAAATGCATTGGACATCTTGTACCTCCTTGACAAAGATTTTCGTGTGCATCCTGTTTTCCCGCTTTCAAGATTCAAGTTGTATATGCAACAGCTTTGTATAAACATTCCCTTTGCTCTTCAAGGGAGAAAAATTCTGTTAAGTTATAGGAAGGACCCAACAATATCCTTCTTAGCTGAGCAACTACAGCAGCAGTAAGATCAAGCTATAACCTCTGTTTCTTGTGTAAAAGATGTTTTGTTGGTTTTTTTCAAAGTACTTTTTAACTTCTTAAATTGTAAATTAGGTGTTGTTAGGTATGATTCTTAGCAAATGTAATTCAGTTTAAATCACTGAGGTCAGGGGAGCTCTGCCAGTTTTCAACCAACAGAGTATTTGGCATCTTGAATCTTGACCTCCTGTCTTGTCAAAGCAATCTTCACATTACTGTAATGAGGTTATTACACTGGCATTAAATCCAAGTTGGATTTCTCCCAGATCTCACCTATACTCCTAATAATGTCAAAAAAAGCAGTATTTAAAAATGTACTTCTAAATTATTTTTGGAATACAATTTTGAGACCATTCCCAGACAGTATAAATAAGACTTGAAGGACATGAGGAGGAACTACACCTTAAACATGCTCGATCTTACTGACTACAGAACTTACATTTAGATGTTACTACTATTTGTGTTGTTTCATACCACCAAAGTAGTAATTTACCACAACTAATTCAGAGGAAGAATGACCTGGAGTTAAAGCTCTAAATGGAAAAATTAAAATCTGAGCTCAGTTTTTGGTTGAATCAGAACTCTCTCTGCATGGCAAATATCAATTAGTGAGTAAATTACCTATAAAATGAAGATCATGTTTCCTCCATGCACCATAATAAAGCTCAGCTCTTGCCTACCTCTCCAGCTCTTACACATATCCATTTTGCATGTTCCCTCTACTCCAGTTATACTGGTTAGCTTGATTAAGGCAATGGATAAGTGTAGCCTCTGTCTAGAACTTCTAGTTTAATGGCATGCAAGCTTTTTTCTCAGTTTTCCTTACTACAGGCATTATATTACTGTCATTGGTAATAACAGAAAAGGAGTATAAAATGTCCATTAGTATAACATATTTTCAGAAATAGTCACTATTGAAGTAAATCAATTCCCAAATACTTAATCTTTTTTAACACTATGTGGAATATTCATGAGTGTATTACCATGTACCTGCGCTATCCTGATAATTTCTTTTTTGGTTTATGTTCACAGGATTTTCTTATTTTAAATAGGTACTCATCTCAACAGGTCTGCTATTTACTTAACAAGTCACTCACTTCAGTTTAATGGTATTTTAGAATTGATTTTTTTTTATTATTTCGTAAGTACATATTACACTAAGTTTTACATTCTCTCAGGTCAAAAGCTCTCCCAGTCTATAACCAAATTAATTGAGAGTTCAGACAGTGCTCCTATACTTCTCCATGATGGCCAGAAGAAAGTATTTCACAGATCTCTAGAACAGACTATTGTGCTGCAAAATGTATTGTTTACTGTTAGGGTGATGGAGCCCTGGAACAGGCTGCCCAAAGAGGCTGTGGAGTCTTCTTCTGTGAAGATTTTCAAAACCCATCTGGATCTGTTCCTGTGTGTCCTGCCCTAGGTGATCCTGCTCTGGCAGTGGGGTTGGACTCAGTGATCTCCAGAGGTTCCTTCCTACCTCTACCAGTCTATGATCCTATGATTTAATAGGCAGTAAGCAGAAGGTTAAAAAAAAAAAAAAAGAAAGATGACATTCATAAATGGGAAATTGATAGTAGCTTGTAAACAAGTGGATAGAGGGAAAGACTGCCTAGCTCACACCTCACAGGCTTTGCACTCTCCCTTGCAGGCAAGAGAGGTAATTAAAACCTTGTGGCTAGAGAAAGACATCATGCAATTTAGGTCAAACAGCTTTGATACAGAGGGATATTTTACATGATAACATCCCCCTTTCATGCTTTTAATCCTAGGATTACAAAGCACATATTGATCACCTTGTGGATACCCTCTGAGATAACTGAATTACTTGCTTGGTGTTCTGTAAATTTTGGCTTTCAAAAAGAAACTTACCTACAGTATTCACAGACTTAGGCTTTTTTCTTAGCATGAATGTCACTATAGTATACTTTAAGTATAGCTGGTAGCATTATATATTATTATGTTTGCCCAGAAGTTCTCATTATAAGACTGCTTTGGCTGCTTATATGTTTGCTAAATGTTAACTCTATAAACTAAAACTTTCGGGGGGGAGAGAAAAAAAAAAGAAGTGGCAGCATAATTCTCTTGGCTTTTCATTATCTATTTACTATGTGGTCTTTGCATGGAAATGCCAGGCAAAATGAGACATTGAATAAAATTTGTTTTGTTCAAATTGGAAATCCTCTGTAATTCCTTTCCCTTTGAAATACTGTATTGATCCTGCATTGTAGATTAAAACCTCAATACGTGTATTCGAAGATACACTTTTACTCCTTGGTGTTTAACAAATTTTAGCCTGAAAAGCACCTAAAGGTCACTGTAGAGATTTTATCATCTAAATCCTTGAGAACCGACACACAGGTGTATTCCAATCCAGAGAGTTTCACTCCTAGAGAACATCACACCTCCCCTGCTAAAGCTCAGACTTGCTGCAGTCTCTCAGACCTTGTGATCCAAACAGTGGAAGAAAGAGGAGATGAAAACTGAATGAAGAACAAAGGACAAGAGTTTGTGATATTGAAGTAGGAGATAACATACTGGGAAGAATAAGGAGAGAAGAGACTGTATGGGGAGGAGAAACAGAAAAGCATACAGGAGAAACTACAGATCTGGGACTGAGAACTAGTGACAGAAGGAAAGGTGAGAAGGTGGAAGAAAAATACCTGTGGAAGAGGAGAGATGGCACTAACGGCATTGAGACAGAAACACAGAGTATATTGAGGAGAGATGAAAGATAGCTTATGCAGCACAGCAGGAATAGAATGGAAAGTCCAGTGATGGATCAGAGGTATGGTGTTGAATGGTGGGATGGTGGAGAAAAAGAGACATGGCAATTTTAGAGAACAGATTATATATATCAGAAAAGCAAAAAAGGACGGCTGTCCTTTTAAACTGTGTTGCAGTTTGGAGCACGGAAGTATTAGGAAAGGCTAGAACTAAAATAATCTCTGCAATCTTCATTTACACCTCATGTACTTAGAGTGACACAGCTCTTCCTTCTGTAGGATAGTGGTGATCACATCTAATCTGGTATTTCCACAATGTAGACATGGACTTCTGAGCTAGTCATCTAGCCTCCTCTTATCGTCAGTCGAAAGAAAATGTAATGTCCTTCAGGGACACAATTCCCATCAGACATGTGCATGTCTGGGTAAAAAATCATTAAGATCAAAAGAATAAATCAATATACAGTGTTAAATCTGAGAAACTTCAAATCTGATTTTTCTGTGTGTTATTCATGGCTTTGAAATACAGATACTATTCATTTAATGGATCATTTGGGGAGATTATGACTTCAGAAAAACAAATCTCACAGCTTCATGTTTACTTCCCCAACACTGAAGGGTTTTGTTGGCTGACTGGTAACTTGTTTTCCTGATGTAACAGCAAAATTTCCCTTCATTATAGAGTCCCATATCAACACAGACATCCATCGATTGACAGAAGAAGCCATAGGACTTGTGCAGGGACAGGGAGAAGGAAATGTATGATCATGTGATTGCATACTGGATCACAATGTATATACTAGAAGTTGTATAGGAAGAATAATCCTGACATTTTCTGAATTGTGGTTTCATTTTCCTGCAATCTCAGATATGCTTTCACATTCTAGGAATTATGTATAGCACAAATGTTTCTTCTTAGCAAGTACTGCAACATTGCAACATTAAGACAGTAAATTGATGGAAGTCTGTGTTATTCTTTTATCTCTCATTAAGCATTGCAGAGTTTAATTTGTAAAAAATCTTTTTACTATGTTGTGATTAAATGTTCATAATGCACAGATGATGCACACCTTTCACTTCACTAGTTACTGAAGTTAATGTGTGTCTTACTCACCGCAGCAAGCTGGTCCACTCCACTTGCAGTTCGTGCTAATGTTACAAGATCTTCTTGCATCTTATCGACCCATGACTTTATCCTACAGAAACAAACAAAAAAAAGAGACATCTAATCAGATCATTGGCAAATCATACTTGAGTAAAATTTTAACACAATAAAAGGGAAAAAAAGTTAAAGTATGTTGATAAAATTGAATACAATATATACAAGACATTCTTTGCTAAAAAATAATCTTGGAATGGATCATAACACTAAAGCTACACCACCATAGTGTTCCCTTTTGTGAACTGAGATTTAAGCCACTTCCTTTGTTCTTTCTTTTACTTTTCATCAGACAGAGTTTGTTTCCAGGACAGACACTCTTCACCATCAGGTATATCACTGTAGCTGTCTGTTGTTGACAGGTACTAAGGTCTATTTCCACCTGCAGTAGAGCCTAACTTAGCTTTTTTTTTTTTTTAAACAGAGCCTCTATCCAGTCTTGATAACCTGATTCCTCTCATAGTTTTCTGTGGTGTCTACTACACTAAAACAAGCATGTCATAGTATCTGTTACTAACTGTAGCAAAGCTCACCACAACAGAGCTGGTACACTGCCTGCCAGGACAAAGGACCTATAGCTTACACCCAGCAGCGCCTTTCCAGAGGGCCTTGAGGTCCCTCTCCCAAATCAAGAAGAACATCAACTGAGAGCAAGCTAACAAACCAAAATAAATCTTCTGGCCTGCAGGCCCTCTCTGAATACTCCAAGGAAACAGCAGTGTGACAGGCAGCAGTGAGCATACGTGGCATGAGCTGTTTTGGCAACACACACTTGCTCCTGGCTGCTGTTTCTCCCCAGGGAACAGGCAGCGACTTGCTGCTGTGCAATGCTCAGCTCTCTGTGCCCAGTAAACCTGACTCTAAAAAAGCACTGGATCCAATACAGTTTTTATGTTTCTGTGCCATATCATGTTTTGTAGCAGGAAAGGAGCCATGGTACAAATCTATTCCAGTGAGGTTCATGCTCAAAAGAAGGCTGTGTTGCTTGCCTAGCCGGAAAGGTTGATCTCCAATTCATCTATTTTATCGCCCTTTTCATTACAACAGCTCTCTGTTCTGAAACCTGGAACAGTTACATATATTTATCCTAGCCATGTTGTGGCTTTAATCTCATATGCAAGGAATGACTGCTTAGATTATTCAGCAAAGTGGGAAAGACAGGAAAAAGAGAGACTCCATTTTTGCTGCAATACAGAAAATTTGGAAGACTAAGACAGAACAGACTGATTTTACTCCTCCTTTCCATGGTAATTAATACATTGTTTGTTAAACCACAATCAATATTTTAAAAGCGCATATAATCTATTATCAAGTTGAAACTTGACTAGTTTTATTAAAGGAGCCTTCCTCATGCTTTAGAAGAAAGATTAGTCATCCAAACACATAAGTTTAAGGACTGTGACATCTAACATGAAGGACCATCTGACAGCCCAAAGTAACATGTGCACAGATAGGGTACTACTTAGGAAGGTACTGATGGTACTACTTAGACAGGAAGGTACTGAGTTTTACATAAGCACCAGATTTCAGACAAATCCTTCTTCTCAATCAATAATGGGTTGCTCCCCAATCAATAAAATGTCTCTCATGAATCTTATTTTAATTCTACTTCCCAGAAGCAGAATACTGTGACACAGTAAACAATAAATTTTTGAAGGTTTAGCTCAAAGTCTCTGTGAGGCCTTCACAAAAATTCTGTAGCAGAAATTGAACTAGCAAGTTGTGATGATTAACTCATTAACCACAGTTTCTGCCCATGATGCTACTGTTTTCATTCTCCTTCCAGCCCCTGGCCTGGCTTGTTTGACACTCCCATCTATTGTGTCATATCCTTTGTTTTCTATTGTGTTACATCTTTATTTTTCACTTCTAAATCTTCGCATAAGAACAGTCATCTCACTTTGTCTGTATAGCACTTCCATTATTTCCTCACCAGATTCCAGTTGTTTCATGCATATAAATATTACATCTAAAACCACATTGAATTTAAAAAAGTAAATATAATGAAAACATTTTGCACTGAAATTATGTCATTATTCTCATTCACCACTGATCAATATTAACTGATTTAGTTCCCAGGAACTAGAAGCTTTTACAATACTATCTACCCTTTTAAATCTTCACAAGGCACATGAAAAAGGCTGACTTCAAGTCAGATGGCAGAATGCCAAGTTATATTTCCAAAATTTTGGGAAGAAGACTTTATTGATTGAATGACTATGTATGCCAAATCAATAATGCAAGAGGAGACCTTATCACACAGGTTGTGATTATCTAGATTTCCAAGAATAAGCTTTTAGCTTGCAGGTATTTTTTCTATTTGGGCCAGGCTTTAAAAAAACCTCGTAAAAAGACTGTAAAATCAATGCTTCTAAATAAAATAGTTCTAAAGTCAAGACAGGAGGAGTTCCACTGTACCAAATACTCACTGGTATCTCTATAAGGGAAAAAAGATGAACAGAAAGTTGCCAAAGTTCCAAGCAAAGTGTAACATGGAATATAAAAAATGATTACTGCAACAAAACCTTTGGTTCTTAAAAATAACTGATGGGTACTAGCAGATTTGCTAAAAATTCAACCATCTCATAGGTGATTAGTAATAAACTGCTAATAAATTGGTAAAAGTAAACTTTTTCACTAGCAATAGAGACTTTTAATGGGAAACTATACGGGTGTGTATTGGAAGGTACCTCCTCCATAGCGTGGCATAAAAAGAGGATTTATCTGAAAACAGGCCTACTTCCTAACTTGGTATATCCCCGCTTTCTTCACAAATCCTGAGAAAGTCAAGGAGTGCTTGCAGAATGAGTGAAAGTTTCATGGAGACTGACTGAGTTTGCCCTCCAGTGCCGCACCAGAACTCTACTGCAGGGCTTAACTTCTCATTAAACACTCACAAAACTGAACATGCTAAGGAAAAGACCTCCAGGTGGACATGATACTTAAACAAGTGTCCAAAAGCTCCTTTTATCTATTGCAACTGAGTAGGTTTTTCTTGACACTTCTTACCCTTTGCACAGTTTGACCCATCTTCAGGCAATATTGCAATTCTTTGGTGAATGTTTGCTACACCACTTGAGTCACTTTGCTACTTCTCTCCAAGCCAGGTAACAAGTAGGGGTCTACTTCAGGTTAACGCTGATGCTTTTCCATGGAGGTTCAACAGAGGCCAATAGGTGCAACAGATCAACAGTCATGGTCTGTATTTGCTTTCTCCTTTTGCACTCTATCTCCAAGAACGCTCTTATAGCCTTATTTCTTTGCTCATTCACATCCTACATTTCTAACATGGCCACATGAAAATTATATATGCTGGGATTTAGGGACCAATTACATTTTCATTGACTATCACAACTGATTCCACTGTTGTTTTAATGCTCACAAAGTTTCCCTTCTATACTTTGCCTTTCAAAATCTGATGTAAAAACATTAACTTCCTGGTTTAAATATCCACAAACCCCTTACATTAAATAAACATTTAGCTGTGTATAGAAATCAGTTTGTTAAAACTCACCTCTTATGGTATATATGTTTACAGTCGCTTTAAGTCCATCATTTGTGTTTGTGAGAACAGTATCAACACATAAGCACAAGTATGAACAAAACCAAAACAAATATGCTATCATCTTCCATTTTTGAATGGTTTCTATTTTTCTGTGTGAAAGAATAAGGTATATGAAAGGTGAAAAAGTGAAACCCATTACCCATTATGTTTTCAAAAGCATAAAATAAATAATTGAACACACTGAGCGTTTTTATGATCCATTTCAGTTATAAAAATTCTAGGTGTTATTTCTAAGTCAATAGAAAAAATCAGTGAGGATTGATTTTTAAATTGACCTTTTTAATTTCCCACTGGTTTGAATTTTTACTGTATATGTTACTCTTTGTCCTAAAAGGAAAGTGGAATGGTGACAATTTACATTAGTTTGTTAAACATGGTATTTTGGAAAAAGTTACCCTTAAAAATATGAATAACTTATTACTGCTTTTACTTGTAAATTAAATATGGATCATTTTCCTCTGTAATATGCAAAATTATTCTTGATTTTTCATTAAATACTTCCTATACATTGTATAGAATTCCTGCCTCCACACAATTGGCCCACATCTCGCCTCCTGTAGTTAGTCACAAAGACTAGTTTTCCATTTTTCCCTTTTTTGTTTGAGATTTCAATTGAACTAGGCTTCTGCTTCAGTCAAGTCAAACAGAATTCTTCAGAGCTGACCATTCTATACACAGCTAAGTGAACTGAACTGCCTATCTCCCACATTGTCTTTAGTGAAGCCCTGGAGAACTTTGATTCCTAGTCCAGGTTTCCCAGCATAGCTAGGTGACATGCTCAATTTTTAGGCAGGTTAGGGAAGACAATATAAGTTTCTAAATTGGAATCAGAAGACCCCACCTTCATTACAATTTAATGGCAATTCTCCTCAATGGCTGCAACTTAAATATAAATAATGATGTTTCTTTCAATACTTACTGTATATTTATCTTAAAAGACAATTTTATTTCACATTCATCTTAGCCTGTTAGACTTTTTCTTACTAGCCTGTACAACAGCTAGTACAGCAAGGCCCAACATAATAAAAAGTAATAACTTTGGAAGGGTATTTCTAGATTACTATCAAAAGTACAACTGATAAAATGGCATTCTGCATCTCTGAGAAAGATCATTGTAATTACTTAAATAACATCATTAGTATTATTTATAAGGTCTAACATCAGTATTTCTGTGGCTCAATTTTCCCATCTTTCCACCTGACAGAAATGTGTGTGTGAGATATTTTGTACTTCTCATAGATTGTTTTTCACAAATGGACACAACAACATTTAACTGTCATGGGAATGTTTGGCAGAATCCTGAAAAGGCAACTTTCTTTTTTTTTTTTTTTAGTTAAGAAATGATCTTATTTTTTTCTAGTGTGTGTCTTTAGAAAAATGAAACAATAGCCTTTAGGTACTGAAATGCTTGTCTGGTGTTCCTTTTAACTGAAGCCTGTAGTGCAATATCTATCTGACAGCTGCTCATGGTCAGAGTTTATTTAACAATTGGAAAGCTGTCACAGCAAACGTGAGCTCCCATGACTTAAAGAAACAGCAGTCATTTTTTTTTTCTGAAAAAGGCACCAACAGAAAGCCTCTACAAAAGGTTGGTTTGTTCCTATCATTATTAGTTTGGCACGAACATTGCAATGGATGTTCCATTGAAGGGTGATTACATTTTGAAGCACAATTGATTTTAACCCCCTCCCCCCCAGGTTTTCCCCATATTACACAATGACTAGACAGAAGGAGTGCATGAATGCCTTTCCATAGCAACTTCTAAGTGATCTGAATGATGAAGGGGACTGTCTAATTAAAGACAGCCAGACACAGGTCATTTAAGGGATTGGAAGGTACAACCCTGCTGCTGTCATCTGCACTGTGATCAGATTTATGAAGAAACAGCCAGAACACTACAGAGCCATCCATCCAACATTACACTATTAGAAAACCAGCTATTTTGACAGCAAAGAAAGCTTTATTATTAAAATTTTTCTTCTTTTTCTTTTTATTTCCTTTTTTTAAAGACAATTATGTTCCTTAAAGTCAGAATTTCACATGTACATCTCTAGTCACACTCCAAGTAGAACTCAATATAGAAGGTGCTAGACTAAGAGATCTTTTTTTTAACTTAATTAAAATATATTTTTATGTTTAACCTGTTTACTAAGCTATACCTGTAGAACAGAGCACTGCTCCATTACAAGGGTAAAAGAAACCAAGAGTTCTAGACATCGGACAGTTTGGTGATAACCTTTTTCATGATGAAACTGATGCAATTTTTTTTCTGCTGACTTCAAGGGAAGTATATTCATGTAATTATATGCCAGAGCTTTGCAGACCACATTAATTTAACGTCCATTAGCTGACTTCTGCTTGGATAATGTCTTATAATCTAAAGAGTCAGGTACAGAACTTAACTCTGCCAATTAATATGTGGGAGATCCACATCCAGCTCTTCTCAGTTAAGATTATGTTTTGCTCAAATTTCTAAAAAGTTCTTGCATACAAAAATAACAATTAAAGTAATGAAAGCTGCAAGTAGTAAGAGGAAGAAGTGTTTTCAAAATAGGTCAATATTTCTTAATTTGTCAAAAAAAGAAAAAAATACATAACACATTGTTCCAAATTCAATAGAAAAGTGGTGTTTGAAAAATAAATGAGATCAAACTCAGCAACAGTGAGGGGGCAAGCCTTGCTATACTTATACTCTCTTTTATAGCTCAGAAAATCCTTCACTTTCAGGATGAGATGCTTTTTAGAAGATTTGCTGTCAGTGAACGACAAGGGAAAGTCTACAAAATTATCATAAAAGCAGGATTCTCAACCATTCTTTGTCCCTCTTAGGCAACACAAAAGGGCAAACAAAACCTGTTACTGTAATTTATAGAAGGCAAGTGAAAGAACATATGTTACAATGTAATTACTAACCTTCTACACAGAAATTACCTGTGTTGCTGCATTCTAGGATTCTGTGATTCTGTGATTTATACCTCCTACTGCAAAACTACCGAGTTTTAATATCACTATATATTTTGATGGCCTACTGAGCTGACAGTACTCGTATTTCAGGTAGGTGGGCAGATGGATAGATTTATAGTGAACCAGACTTGGGAAGAAGTAATAAAGCTAAGTCTTGTGAAATATTGAACAAATTGTCATGATGTGTTAAAATCCCACTGATTCTAAATCAGACGTNATTAAATCAAAGTAGTCTGTATAAGCATTTGCAAATTTTCCAGAACCTTGCTATAGGATTTGTAACAGTCCAGTTAGATGCCACAGAGTGGAAGAGATTTAAAGTCATCATCTGGAGACTTGCTCACCTCGTTCTTTAATGTCCAAGTTATAGATCTCTCAGGGTGTCTTGCAACCCTCCAATACTCATTTTTCTGTTATTTAGACATATGATAATGGTCTATGTGAAGGTACAACGGCTTAGAACTATATTATAAATACTATATATAGTAAACTGCAATTTCCAAAGAAGTTAAGGATTCGGAAATTTAAAGGGGCGTGTGCTCCAGTGTTGGGAGATCCCACTTTATACCAATGCAATAATGATAAAAGCATGTAGATCTATCTGTTGAAAAATATATCACACAATTTTATACAAGTGTTTCAAAGAACTTTTGTGCAATAAAAGCAGAATACAGTTAATTCATGACATTAAGCTACTGCACTGAGGGAGGAAAATAGGGAAGCTATGCTATCTCTGTGCATGCAAATGGATGCACAAAATGCATCATCTGCTCCACAGGCAAAGATATTTCTTCTGTTGGCAAGAGGAACTAAAAACAGCACTTAGTTTCTATGCACTCTTTGACTGCCTTATCTGCCCAAATATGACAACCTGCTGGACTGCAAGGACTTTCCAGATATAAGACAAATCAAATAATCAAGGGCAGAGGGACCACCTTGTTCTTTTCTGTTTTCAAAATGTGAAATCTTTGCTTGGAATACTTATTTTACATTTGTCATATTGAAACATTAGGGGAGTAAGACATAATTTCTATGTCATGTCTGTCATTCTGTGGAAAGGATCAGTGTAGACCAAAAACTCTTCAGGATACACTTGAGTCATGGTAGTAGATGTTTTAATGTTTAGGCTTGGGATTTTAAGCTTTTATTTCATGTTTAAACCATCAATCACAGAAGCAATTAAAATTTTCCATTTTTTTTTTCCCAAAATACTCCTTCTCTATATAAGCATGGTTCCTCTCCATCATAGCCTTCACAGAACAAGCATGCAGGAGTATTCACTAATGACTGCTCTACCAGCTGCTCTTTCAGGGAATCCCTCTGTATCACAGATAAATGGGTAACTAGGAAACCAGTTATGCAGCACTGATACAGATAGAAGCAGACTGAACAGCCCCTTGATTTGGCCAGCAGCTTAGAAGATTTAAGTTCCACAGGACAAAGTCAATGTCTCATAGCAAGTGAAGGGTAGATCTGTCACACCGCAATAACTGCCTATGTCCTAACATATAGTTTATTTCTTGAGTCCCTGTGGCAAGTTCCAGGGTGGAAATGGTCAACTGGGTGGCTTCATCAGCTGCTCAGCATTTTCCCCTTTGTCTGCAAAAGCAGAAACCTTTTTCCATCCTCACCTAGAACTTGTAGGCCCAACTAACTCTCTGGACAACAGGTTGAATTGCTGTTTTGCTCTCACCTTCCAACAAAATCTTGCATAAATATCTCCATCAGAAGGCTTCAAGGATGCATCTGAGAACAGCACTCCCTGACCATGAGGCTGGACCTGCTCACTGCTGCTCAGTCCCATTGAAATACCTTCTCCTTGTATTTAAGCTCTGTTCTTTATCAGTGATTGCACTTCTCGCTTTAGTAACTGTGTGGTAGAATCTCCAAAGCATCCAGTTGTTAAACAGGAATGACCAAGTAGTTCCTTAAACATGGTGTTCATTTGCAAGAGCCAAGACTGAGTCATACTCATATTATTTTATAAGCTTGTTCAATATAAACCAAGTGGCTAAAAGGTGTTTAATCACACGTTCATAATTACAGCTTCTGCTTCACAAATATTTCCCTTCAGTTTGCCAAAAAGTGTGCTTTTGGAGTCTAAAGCTTCCTAGCAAATAACATGAAAAATATCCTTTCATAGAAATTACTTTTGTACAAAATATTATTTCTTGATTTAAGATCAATCTTTAATGTACTGACATAGATTCAGATGCAAAATTATTATAAGCTGCAAAAGTCTTTAAAACTTATTATGTTTTAATTAACAAATATTATAGTGCTAAAACAGTTTAACAAAGAAGACATTACACATTTTCAGCTCAAACAACTGTCAGTAGTCCTCAGATGTGTTTCATTAAAGGCTTTTACAATCAGATATACCTCTAGTACCATTTACTGCTCAGCACTGCTTAGCAGTGAAATAACAATCAAACACTTAAAATGTAGTTACTATTTCTGTGGATGAGACATATAAATTCAAAACAAAGAGTTCCAAATTGCCTTCTAATCTGTACTAGATAAAACATGTGACATTTGTTTTAAATTGCAGTGGTCTAACATATCACCTAGCATATAGCTCTCTTGGAGGAGAGTAGCACCTAAAATGCCACTCATCCTCTCCTTGCTTTACCTCTGATATCTAGAATTTAAAGAGTGTCCAATGCAACCTGTACTGAGTTCATTAATTTAGTACACAGATACTCCACTAAAATAATACATTTAATTTAGTCAAAATGAGACTGAAACTGAATCTCATGTATATCACTACAGTTATTCCAGTACTATAGAAACAGCATCTGGATTAGAAGCTAGTACCTATACAAAGTAATATGTAAATATTGTTCATTTTTCATGTTTTTATATTGCATGGTAAGTCTGTTAATGCTATAATGACTTTGGAGAATAAAAATAGAGGTCTCAAAAAAAAAATTTAAAAATAAATCTCAGTGTAATAGAACTTTACAAAGTGCTTAACTGCACAACTTTGCTAATGTTTTTCAGGAAAAAAAAATCAGTTGTATTTAGCATAGCACACTTTAACCATAATTTATACTGAAATTACTTATTCCTAAAACTAATAAACATTACATTTTAGCCTCAGAAAAGAAGTATTAGGAAATTAATATATGGCATATTGGATATGAGCAGAGATAGGAAGAAAAAAAGAGAGTTTCATACAAACTAGGAACAGGTTCAGAAACGTATAGATATTCACTCACACACATGTCCACCAATACAGCTCAGTGAGAATTTGATCTAAGCCACCTAATTTGTGCCATTACTATTGCAGTGTCTTGTCTTCATGCTTATAGAAGGCAGAAGCTACAAACATGGACTTTTTTTTTTTTGTGCTCTCCATACTGAATAAACTGTACAGACCACTGTGATAAGACACATTTATCTCCTTAAACCATGCAATCAGTTTGAGCTGCTGTTTCTGGTAGGATATTTACCTTTTTTCATAATTTACTTAAAGTTACTGTGTGAAAATAGATTACTTAACGTCTATATCACACGGCAGCATAATACTGCTGTACCATGAGATAGTATGATCACACTCAATTCAAAACCTGCTCAGCCTGACAAAGAAATACTGGATCAGAGCTTAGTGAGGAAGCAAACACTGTCTTCACTTGCTTTAACAACACATGGATACATTCTTAAATTGGTGCATCTCAATGTCTTTCAGGGACTTGAGGTATAAATCAGCACCTGCATTAGAAATCAGGATTGTTGTTGGGGTTTTGTTGTTTTGATTTGAGTTGTTTTGTTGTTGTTTTTTTTTATGGGAGGAAAAATGGCTATTAAAGCACTTCACTTCTCACAGAATATATTAAGTGCAACTAAGGTAATGACATTGCATCAGCAGGAAGTTTGGTTGCTCACTTCGCTATATTTATCTGATTCTCTGATGTGGGTTTTGGTTGTAACAGAATTAGTCCAACACACAGGTCTGACATTAGCACCAATATATCAGTAAAATACCCTGTGCCAGGGGCTTTGCTGCACTGAGGTGTGTGAGCAGGTGAGTAATTCCACCTATGCAAGTGTCACTAGTCATACAATTTAAGTACACCACTGCACAGGGAGTCAGCACTCAGACCCTGTACAGCAAGCGTACCTTTTCTTTGTTTGCCACTTGCCTAAATGTAAAAATTAAATGTAAAAATAGAAGGATGCTTAAAGATTAACAAGTGTTTACATGCTCCAGAAGATAGGGCTTGATCGTATAGGGAAGGTCTTCCTTACAACTCTATATGACATAATAATAATTATTGTTTAATATTATTATTGTTGCTGTTGTTGTTGTTATCATAAACAGATATGTTATTTGTAATGGTCATTTAATATCAAATTCATTTTTGAAATATTCCATGATCATTAAAGCACTGAAAAAAGCAACTAAGGTTAACAAAAAAAGCATAGTTTTTTTTACACAGCTATGAGCTGTTCACTGCCAAGCTTCAAATTTTCTAACCTCGTTTCACATGCAGTTTTCTGTGATATTGCTCCCTCTTGTTTAATAATGACAAGAAGTCATAAATGAAACACCTATATCAAGATACCAGGTTGCCAACTTCTGACAAACCCATGAGGGAAGGGAAGGGAAGGGAAGGGAAGGGAAGGGAAGGGAAGGGAAAAAAAAAAAGAATAAAAGAAAATACAAAACAAACAAAACAACAAAAAATAACTCAATTGAACTATACTCCATTAATGTAATGTTACTCTTCTTCTATTTTTTTTAATTTATTCTACAATTTAAGAAATTCTTGATATACAGTGCACTCCAAAGAACATTACTTGAAAGCCACACATCCAAATTAATCAGCTGTTTTGTTTGCAAATGTATTCTGCCTTTCAAAGCCTGACTTCCAATGTGCAAAGCTGTCACCTCCCTAACATGCCACTGCTGTGGCATGTGTGGTAATAGCATTTATAGTAATGAGGAGCCATTTTTTGGAAAGACCTAAATAGACTCCATCTTCTCAAAGACAGGCACTATCTGCATTCAGTGCTGCCATTTAAAACAAAAAGTAAAATATCATGACAAAAGATGCAGAAGATGTAAAGAAGAGACTATTGTACAAGTAAAAGACTGGCACAGAATATTAAATTTCTACAGAAATTAACATCAAATTAGCATAGACATGCTGTCTTTAAATTCTTTCCATTTCACAAAGTCACGCTGAATTACATTGAGTTCTTGCTAAAGGCACAGCTGGCATGTTGTGGTTGGGATGCAAATGCATATTAATGGCTATTTGAAAAGGATAATAGTATACAAGAAAATAATCAATGCATTCTTTTCCTCCTGTTCAAGAGGTTATCAATCTGTTCCCACACACACTGCAGTTTTCTGACTTTAAAACAGTTTTGAGAACTGTCCATTACAATATGAGGTCCAAATCCATTAACTCTTTGCATGTTAGTAAGCCTAGGGGAGGTCAGGACACCTAATCACAAGATTATGACAGTGTCTTCAAAGGCTGGTGCAGGTGGACCCTAGATATATTAAAATCATGACTCAGTTTTACCAGGCTACTAGACAGACCAGCTGTGTATCAGATGTGCTAGCATACTGTAAACTGCTAGAAAAAAAATCAATGCAATTACCCTGTGAAGGACCAGCAGCAACCAAAAGAATATTTCAATCTTCCACTTCACAAAATTAACCTTTTGAAATGGCTAGTGTCAGGCTTCACAGGCCAGTTAAGTCATGAACAGCTGTGTAGATCTTACATTTCTGTTATAATCCTCAATTATGATACATGTTATTTTTCTTAAATCTGCAGAAACTGGAGATTGAAGGATAATGCTAAATGTCACTATTGGAGTGATATAAAAGTGTCAGCTTCATTCTTTAAAAGAAAAAGAACTCTTACAGATAGCTCACAAATTACTTACGTAAACCTTAGAAAAAATAAGAGTTCATGTTTGGGCTTCACATTTGAAAGCCTATTTGAAAAGACTGCAAGTGTTATGATTCACAAAGCTCAGGCACAGTAAAGGTTTCCAACTGCACATACAGGGCCAAAGGGCGATTAGGGTCAGTTCACAGTAAAGCTGAACAAGAATGACATTAAATATAATGCAGCTTTAAAACAATGCCTTCTCACAGTGGCTTTTCTCTTCTTTCTCATACTGGGGTAAATGCTCTAAGGTCAGGAGGCCACAAAACTTGTCAGTGCATTCAATGCACATTAAAAAGACAGGCTATTAAGGAACAGTCTCTGACATTTACTTGGAAGCCAACCCTCCCCTTGTCCCTTTCCCCCATTTCAACACATTCTCTAATTAGGCATCAATACAATGCAATATAATTGATGTCGTAGTCATTACCAGGAATTACCCATTCTCCTATCAAACCAGAGTGTACAGAAAGGGCTGTGTTTGAAATGGGTGAACTGAATTGCCAAATGGTCCCCAAGAGGGATGTACAAATAGATCAAGACATCACACACGCACAACTGATCTCAGCTTTGACACAAGTTTTTTGTTACTCTCTCATCCATCTTTGCTTACTAGGGTTAATGGTGGCTGCAGTCAACACTGGACAATTTAATAAATAAGAGCATTGGATGTGTTTAAATGAAGCATACCAGAACACAGGATTTAGTGACATTTTGATTAAAGGTCCAAACATAGTGAAGGCTTTTTGTGAGGCAGCTGCTTAAAAGACAATCTATTTGAGTAAAACCAGAACAGGGTACTTGGTATCCCTTGGCAATTTACTGTGAAACATTTGTTTGCTTCACAACAATCTGATTCACAATCATTGAACTTGCATGGTTGGTTGATTAAATCAGTATCTCTAGAAGTCATTACAGTGAGCAAAGCAAAAAAAAAAGTCAGTTGCTGAAGTAATGCCTCCCTGTGCTATGCAAAATAGATAAATCACAAGAGTGCATTCCATTTCCTTTTCCAACATCTCATTCCTTTTCTATTTCCCAGTATAAAGCATGGGGGGTTCTAAGTTACAAAGTCATAAATAATATTTAATTAAGAAAAGTTAATCCAGAACAGTGGTGATAGTTGTTCTGAAGGGAGTGCAAGACCAACAGTTTAATAAACAATTGCAGATTCACTGATACTGACCTAGGAAAGTAAAGACAAAGAAGGGTATTCAAATAGAAACAATGGCAATTTGAACTGATCATGAAAACAACACAAGCCACACTCCACCTCAGGCTGTCTCCCCCCGTGCTGTGATCTGCACTGTGACAGGTAAAGAGATGCCTTGTTTCCAACCTGAGCTATCAGAAATAACTATATCAGAAGTAACTAAAGAGTATTTAAAAAGCACAGATATTAAGTATTCAGGGAAAAAAAAAAAAAAAAAAAGAGGGAAATAAGAAAAAGCCTGGCAAGAAGGTAAAAACTCTGGACGATCTTGCTGCATTTATTTATTCCTTTATGGGTGTCAGTAAGTAGAAGAGAGCAATAGCTCACAGGGACAGAAAGTGGGAATGAAGGGACACAGCCCTTATACTGCAAAAGCACAAACTATAAGATCAAATTGTTTAATTCAGATAAATCTCTGTGAATGAGAGCATTTTCATTTTTTTTTTTTTAAAACTGTATTTTATTCATAAAATGCTACCCTAGGCAGTTTCCAAATTGCTCAGTGAAAGGCTGTCGATATCATTAAATAAGATGAAGGAGCCTTTTAAACCAGGTGCAGCTTCTGCATTTCTCTTCATTGCCGTGACTGTAATACAATTTTGCTGTGACAACATACCAGATTCCAAGGATACATTGAATGCCTTGACAGATCTGAATATGTAACATTCCCCAGATGGAAGGCAAAATTTTAGTACAGCTGTGTTCTCGTGTTCGCCATAATGATAGTTTTGAAAGACAAGAGCCACACCTTTGCCAGACACTCATTCACTAAGTGTCACAAACTACAATTTTCTTCTTTGTAAGAATATTTATCTTTTTTTTTTTTT